>JAOCPT020961839.1:0-14843 GCA_026546935.2 Palythoa grandiflora | reverse complement strand
TTCTGGGGCCGAGCGCCTAGACGGCAGCACAGTTCCTTCGGTCCGACCTCGTTGAGCTGCGTCCTTTGTAATTCAGCTTCGGCTGCGAGAAAGGGCGATTAGCAAACCGCTTCTTTTATATAAAAATAATCATGCGTTTCGAATTTACCACTGATCCACGCACAATTTAGCAAATTTAAGTTGAGGAATAAAAACAATTAAAGACGCTGAGAGAATGGGTAAAGCATTTTGAACAAGGATATCTGTCATAGTAGAGCCACAGGGCGAACAAACATTTTAAGTGCGCTTGGGTTTGAGATTTTCCTCTGGTTCTCTTATGGTTCAAGACCGGAATATTTTTTTTTTAATTTTTCATTTCCGGCTTTCCCTTTGAAATTTGTAAATTGAACACAGACGTAAACAAAACAAGTGACATTTACGAACAAGCGAATTGAGCTCGATTCTTTTAACGAAATGTTATTTAAAGACACAACTGAATAATTTTGTTTGTCTGTAGACAGTTATATTAAAAAAAGCAGTTATATTGTTTTGAATAAAGTTGAAAAATTTGAGTAAATATGACCAGCCGTGGAATGTCTTTGACTTCGTTTTCAATGACAGCGTATGTTTTAAAACTTAACTTTAGATTTGAGACTTTTCGACACAAATTTCTGCATCCTCTAGTTTGATTATCTGTAGAGTTCTCTTTCTGGATGCTGATTTCTCGTTTTTCCTTTTTGGTTCCTGGTTTCGCTGTTTAGTAGCGCCCCTTATAGATCCCTTTTCAGCATGTAAATCATACGAAGTGAAGCTATAAAAAACAGTAAGTTTTTATTGAAATGTCAACAGAAAAAACTGTGTTTCTGTGACATATAAAAATATTTATTCGAGTTTCATCTTGTTAGACAATTACAAAAAATGATTTTCTTTAAATACATTTGGAGATATAAAAATTGAAAATAAAAAAGGAACTGAACATTTCCGCTTTTGCGGTCAATAAAGGAATTAAACCCCAAACTGTCCCTTTTTCATTTGAGTACGAAATAGCTTTTTCAATCTCTTTTTATTGCTATTATTAAAAAATGAATTAAACAGGAGGTATGTCAAAGCGAAAAAAAGGCCTGTAATCAATAGTGACATTGTAGATAGTGACAATAAATGAACAATAGCTCTATATACAACACCAAATAAATGATATTACAACAGGAAGCTTTCAGTAATCTTCACAATATTTTAAAGATACAAAGGATGGTATGTAATCGTGAACTAAACACATTGAGCACTTAAACTGCTCTTTCATGCCAGCTTGCAAACGTGACTGCCTAATGGCAAGTGCATTAAGGACACGTTTGTCACCAGAGCGTCAGTAGGACTACAAGACCTGACAACTTTAACAATAAACATTCATTTTGGCTTAAATTACTTCAAAACAGTCCAATATGTTATTATACTAGATAGAAAATGAGTGGGAGACCTTTATGGGCATTTTAAATGCGAGCCGAAGGCTGCCGTTTTAAAGATATTTTAAGACCATAAGTTCGGACGCGATTACACGCTTTTTTTATAAGAACCAGTAAATTTTGCCGAGGCTCATCGTTCTTAATTGTTTGGCGACTTCAGCCTCAATTTTTTCTTAAATTGTTCTCTTTTCTGTGAGCGAATTAAAAAAAAAAATAAACAAACTAAAGCAGTAAAGGTATTCGAAAATGAAACGGCTTGCGCCACACATGAATTGTACGGCTGAATTTAGAGATGAACTACCTTTGTTTGTTGCAATTTTGAGCAGGTTTTTTACAGTGAATCTTTTTATGTTTTATGCTGTATCGCTAAGTTTTAGTCAATTTTCTATCACAAAAATTTTCCCATTTATCGAGCCTCAGCCTGAGCTTGCTCTTAAATTGTTCTTAAATTTTGGCAAATTTGAGCCTCGTTCTTATAAAGTTGTTCTTAGTTATAAAAAAGCGTGTATTTAATTTTGGCTTACTTATCAGACGTCTAGGTTAGTTCAATCATAGCGTAAATCTGGCCAACAAATTTCAAATTTATCACATCCAAATATGAAAGATGCTCTTCACGGTTATGGTTTCATTAATTGTTAATGATTTGGATGTTATGACAATAAAAAACTGCAAATGGAGGAAATCTGCAATTAAATATGTAAAATGGGAAGTGCATTAAAAACGCGTATGTCACTAAAGCGTCGGTAAGACTACAAGGCCCGAGAACTTTACAGAACTTTAACAATAAACATTCCTTTTTACTTCTTTTACTTTATACATTGTTAAACTTCTTTTACTTTAAACATTGTTAATTAAAAGGACAATATTTAGTTAAAACTGTAGAGTATAGAAAACAACTAGCAGAACGCCCATCAGTCATAGTTTATTTCTAAGCCCACAACAATACCATCTGGAGCAACAAAGGAAGATGAAAAGCGATCATATCTCTTTTTAAGCCGTCATAAAACCATTAAGCCATTAACTGTGAATTGTATTTTATATTTTATGGCTGTCACGAGAAAATGACAATTCCTTTTTCCTGTTCTACAGGTGTCTTGAAAAAATTCTAATGACGATGAAATGTTGTTAAAACTTATGTAATTTCACATTTTTATTATGGTATAATACATAAAATACCTATACTTATTATTAAAATTAATTTTCTCAAAATCAATTTTTTGAACGTGCACAAGCCGAAAGGCTGATGTTAACCCATCAAAATTGACAAAGTAAAACTGATAGTTTTAATTTGAAGTGTAGCTGGTGTTCCGAACATAGTGTCTGTAGAATTTACATATTTACTTGAAATTTAGTAAACGATTGTGTAATTTTGTCCTTTTAATACTCAAAGATGAAATACTTTTTTGCTCTATCCAGTAATTATTTTCAAAAAAGCACTAGGATTGAACAGTTCTGTAGTGTTTTCGGGCTACATGTGTAATTTGTGTAATCATGTGACACAACGTTGAGAAAACGTTTTGAGAGGCGACTCGTGTGTTTATATTTTGTCCTGCCTTTGTGGTTGTTTTCGAGGCCTTTGTGGCGTATTATATTGGCGACGAGGATGCCAGGTAAACAGTTACCTATATTGGATATTAATGGACCGGCTTCACAAGTTTCGGAGCGGTGGAAGAAGTGGAAACGAGCATTTTTGTACTACTCAGACGGTCAAGGTCTCACAGACGCAAACAAGAAGAAAGCTCAATTGCTTCACTTCGCTGGCTTTGACGTCCAAGACATTTTCGATGATCTTATAGATCCAGGTCCGGTTCCCGAGGAAGACGATGAATTTCAAATAACTATTCGAAAGTTAGATTATCACTTCCGAGTCGAAGAAAATATTATAACGCACGTCAGGCGATAAAGGTATACTTGAACAAATAAATGTCACAGTGTTCGTACTCGCTCTTTAATTGATTGATGTTTGGTGTACAAGAAAGAAAACGGTAGCGAAAGCGGTTCGAACTGTAAAAATAAACAACAAAAATTATCTTACAAAAAAATACCCGATAATATAAATGCAAAGGCAAACGAACAAAGATCCCGAAAAATTCCCACTTACATCACTGGGCCAAATAATCCTGCATATAATCCAAGTAAACAAGGTCGAACAACAACAAAAATTCTACACATATCATCGATAAATCTCTAAAAATTCACGCTCGAAACACACACTTTCTTTTCCTTTCCTTTCTTTTTTCGCCGAGCCCCGCTGACCAAAGCCCGCCAAAAACACAAAAAAAATCCGCTGACCGGAAACTAAATGTAAACAATTAATTTCAAACATAGTGTAAAACCAAACAATTTTCAGCCGTTGCAAGTGTTGTCTCTCAAGCGATGGGAGAGGACAGCTCCAACTCCCTAGGGAGATGCGTCACACTGGAGAATCAATGGTTCGTCTGGGTTGTACAGTAAAAATCCAACAGGCTCTTATATAAATGATAACTTAGAGTAAATTTAGGATACCAAGGTTAAAGTGGGTTCTTATATTTTCATATAAAATTCATCTCATACTTAAGTGATACACCATACTTTTCTATGGGTTTACCGGCATAATAAACCACGCGGGATGTTAGGGGAACATGAGACGATTGTTCTTACAACATGGGCAAGAACAAAATTTACAATCTCTGTGGAAAGTATAGTTTCATGTTTTCTACAGAGTCGTTATGTACCTAACAAAACGTTACGCTCAAACAAACTAATCGTCAGTTCTTTGAAACGCCATTTTAAAGACGAAGTTGATTCCCAAGAAAATTTCGGGATAAACATTCATGACCAGTTAATTCAAAGCAATCAACCTATTGACGTTTTAAGTTCTCTTGTTGATGCTCTAATACGCAATGAAGAGAAAGGAAAATTAAAAATGTATGGCTCTAGCCCTTGGGGTCGGATCATGTCATCATCAGAGCAATCAGCTTTTATTTAAAATTTTCATTTTCATTAACTGTGCAATAAACCTCTAATCATGAAAAAATTCCAAATACTAGCTCAGAAAAAATTTCGTTTTTAAAAAAAAGCAGGTTTTTGACCTATAATGCAATTTTTTTACATTCCTCACAAAAGCAATGCAACCATTTCAATATGTTTGAGGTTTATTGCACAATTTGTTGGCCTAGTTCAAATTCTGAATCCAAAATAGCTTGCTATTTTTAATACATAGAGTGAAGGAAATGTTACTGTGAGACCATAGCTAGGACTCAAACCAAGTCAAAAGTGGTCGGGTGAGCTAAAAAAATTCTGGAGTCACATTTTGCCCTTATGGTGAGAAATATTAGTACAGAATTACTTAAGACAGATGGAAAAAAAGGAAAAAAATAAAAAAAATGGGCCAAACTTTTAAAACTTTAAATAAGAAGGTTGGAGCTAAAATCTTATTAAATATTGATTTCAGCACAAAATCAAGCAAGAACCATATGCAAAATTATGTGAAACAACAAGCTCTCCCAGGGCGTATTTTACGCTTTAATCTTCCATCAACTTGCAAAATCTTATTAAACAACTCTTCTTCGTTTTTAATATGCAATTTGTTTTGAAATACCTGCCAAATCCAGACTGCAAACACACTATTTCCGCTAGCAACTTTCCTAAAGTCAACACACCTCAAAAGTTTACCCCGTTGCATGATGGGAAAATCCTAATATTTTCACGCAGGAAAGTCCTTCTCCCTCAAAATGTTTAGTACTTTTAGTCTCAGATCACGCTACCAATCTGCGCAGAAAAGTATCCAGATGCTTTTTTCTCTTTAAAAGTCAAACTTGCGAAATGCAGAGTACAGCTGGTGAGACCAAACGCATTTACTACAAAGTCCCCTTTTCCACGAATGACAAGTCAGATGATCGAAATGAGCATTCCAACAAATTTGCCAAATTCACAGTGCCAATACACAATTCTTCGATATTGACAAGGTTTAAACCTTCTAAGCCCTTTATGATGAGCTCAGGAACCTAGCAAATGACCAAAAACGCAATAAATTTGTGTCTTTTCTAAAGTTTTAGCAATCGAAACTCCTGTTTACTAAATTCATTAGATTATGGCATGGTCACGTAATGGGCCGTTATGTGTCATCATACATGCATGCTATATCCAGTCTCCCATTATTTACTTTTGGTGAAAATAGATCTAGAGTTTTAAAACACCCACCCCTTCTGCCTCAAGTGCCTTGTTTTCTTAAAATTCTGTGGTCCCATACCTCTTTAAGTTTAGCCACATTCTGTGGAGCTCTTGTCTCCAGTAGGGCTTAAATTTATCCTTCACTGGATGGATGCCTTGCGCATCAAAACGGTGGCTCAAGTACACATTTTCCTTTGCTAAAAATGTGCACTTAGCCCCTTTTGAGTCTCAGGCTAGACTCCTCTAGCTTGGTGAGGGACAAATCTAATGTCTCTAAGTTTCTTCACGATTAGCGCCTGTCAGGATGATGTCAATCATGTACACGGCAACACCTGAGATTTCTGGCAAGCGATGGTTTGACGCCAAGTTGCTCTGCGAATAAAGAATTGACTTATATTTGACTGGGCCCAGATTTTTCTTAAAGTCTGTTGGTTAACTTATTCTTAATTGTTGAGCAAATTTGAGCCTCATTGTTCTTAAAAAATCGTTCTTGTAAAAACGTGTACAATTTCTTTCAATTTACATCAAAGAGCGATTAGTAAGCACGCAGCACGCCATTTTTGTGTTTTGCTCTACGAAGCGCCATTAAAGGATAAAAGTAATCCGCTGCATATTTTGCCAAAATGTAGATCTGTTCTGAGACTTATACATAAATCATAAAATGTATGGAGTAGTACTTCCCCGCACGAAAAATATACAAAATTCCCATATGATGCAATGCGTAAAAATGTCAACAAAATGGCGGTTTACTGCTGCAGTTGCTCGTAAAATTAAAACTGTTTCAATCGGCCATATTTTGAGACGCTTCGTAAAACTAAATGCACAACTCGAAAGGTTCAGAGTTGCTTGAAAGTGCTATTTCCCCAAATGGAGCAATGCGCCGAGGAGTCTGGATTTAAAAGAGCTTTGTTTTGAGGTAAATTTTCCTTTTATGAATGCATAAATTCTAAAAACATTGAACAATGCAGTCAACTTGTTGCATCCTATCTATGTATCGTGCAGGAATTTTAGAACTTTTTTTCACTGAAGTGTAAATTTAGAACTGAGCTGTTTTTGGCTGTTAAATTGTGAAATTGGGTGAACTTAGTATTTTTCAACCGATAGCATGTTTTAATTTATATTTTAAATATACTACTCGACTGAATAGGAATCTTTCGTAAAAGTTTTCCTCCCATTAAATTGCTTACCACAACATTTTCCATGCAATTGAGATGAGAAGCAAGTTTCACGTGGATGTAAAAAAAAGCAAACCATTCATTGCTCTCTTTTGCAGTTTCTGCACCTGAGCAATAGAAATGCTTGTGCTATGACAAAATCAGTCCAATTTTCGTTAGTAACTTTTCAAAAATTCACTTCTCTGCTAGGATTTGGGCTAAGATAAAACCCTATGCTCATAACATTGAATACTATATTAACTTTAATTTAACTCATTTTTATAGTTTTTCCTTTAATATGGGAAGACTAATTTTTTCTCAAATCAGTAAACGCTAAAAAGTGCAAAAAATGTCTCCTATTTGGTTGCCTTGGCAACAGTAAACCGAATAAACCGATTTTTTTAGCCTTCATTATTGATTACACATATTGACATGGTATAATAATGCCTAAAAACTGTCAAATTGAGTAAATATAATTTTTATTTGGTTTACTCCTACATTGAGGGTAGATATAAGAGGTAATCATAATGTCCGCTACCCACGTAGCCAACGTTCGCCGCAGTAAAGAGGCTGCACACCACTGTCACACATGTACTGAAATTGTAATTTCATGGTTTAAAGACTAAAATATCATATGCCAAGTTTGCAGATGACTTGCATGTTTTTTATCTAGATCTTATCTCAATCTTTTCTTTAGAATGCAATGAATATCTTTAAAGCCAGCTAGCTTTGACGGTCGACAAATTTTTCCTACCCCAGCTCCTCCAATATATTTTTGCTCTCGCCTCATTCTTCCTCGGACAAGTATTGAATTACAGCAGGAAAATCTTGTGGTTTCCCAAGTTTGTGACGTCCGGCTCGGCCGCAACTTTGTTTGGCTTCATTTCCTGGTTATGCGATTTAATCCAAGTGCATAGGTAAGTTTATTGCTGGCCAATCTGATTTCGCTCCTTCCATTGCACCTTGAGTTTATGGTTTACATCAACACGAAAGAAATTGACTAAATTTAAAGTGTCAACGATGCAATTGACTTGAAATGGCGATTCCTTCGGACGGTAAACTTTACAGTTATAGGGGTCGATTTAGAACTAAGTAGATGCGACAATTAGACAGGACAGCTCGGTTTTGTGGCTGAGATAATCATTCAAAGCAATCAACCGAATATTCCGACGCCAAAATCTATTGTATTTTGCAGTTCTCAGATGTGCTTCAATTATAAACAGAGAGGAACCAAAGTACGAAATAAGTCATCGTAATCGTTGCGTTTGGTTTTCTGGGATCCTGTGTCGGCTTTACCTAGATGTCAAACTCGGCAGCAGTAGTACGGAATAATATGTAAATTGTAACCTGGCTTCTCTATATTCTGCAAGAGACGCTAGTTTCTTCAATCTTGGCACTGAAACCGAGTATCCCGTGGCTTTCTCCAAGAGTGTGTGAGAAATTTTTAATTAATGGTTTTTAATAATTGCTAATTTGTAGTAGAGGTCACTTTGGCGAGTTTAAGAAACACCACAAGGGAGAACAAGCGACCGTAACACTTAAGACAGGTTTTAAAATTTGATTATTTTTCATCTTCTATTTCAATATGATTTCCTGTGTTATGTGCAGCCGAATAAACGTTGGGTGTACTATCTATGTACGAATGAATTGAGTTCTAGACTGGAGTTACGAGTCTTCTGTTTTGTGACGCTTGGAAAGAAAGTTTGTCCGAGGAAAAACGAATGATATTTGTTTTCTGTATGCAAATTATAGCTAGCACATGATATTAATGTATCGTGACAAATGCATAACAGAGATAATGCAGAAATCGTTATTCGTACTTTTAATCAAGATCTATAGATACATTGCGGGATCTTGCTTTGGTGCTCAACTATAAGATAATTTCACTTTAGTTTAGATGTTTTAGAAATCGTTAATCGATTAATTTTAAAGATTTTACAAATCTAATAAAATACAATACTCACGATGCATTAGGTTTTGTTTACAAAATTTGTGATACTATATTTTCAAAAGAATGGTTACTTTTTTCTGCTAAAATATTACTTTTAATGGAGCCAATATTGTTCGATCGACCAAAGCGATGAATCCAACTTAGCTGTTTCTTCGCCAGTAGTTCAATTACGGCTAGCTGAGTAAACTTATGAATTATGGCTTCATTCCAAAAGATCAGTAATTCTCAAATTCTTAGCTGAAAAACGACTTTTGTTCTTAAGCGAAGTGACAACAAGTGTTTTGCTTTAAGATAATACAATTACTATTTCCACGTTTTAAACTCAAAATATCATCTCATTTCGTCTCAGACGAGCTGTAAGAAAACTACAAAAATATTTGGAATGATAGTGAAGATAGCTAAATGAATAATCCCAGGCCAAAGTTATTACTTATCACTTAAGCTGTCTTGGTATAACCATAGCTTATATTTCTGAGAATGTCACTGAAGCGAAGAAAGAGGAAAACTAATCCGGTAGAGTGGCTTCGAAAACTTTCTTTTAGACAGGAACAAATTATGGTTGTTAAAAATTTTGTGATTAATTACCGATTGTCTTTTTTTGATAAACCAAACAAACTTGACGGATATCCCAATCGTTCGTATTCAGTTATGTATTCACTTCATACTTTCCTAATTGCGCTGTCATTTGAGCTTGAAGACATTTGCAACGCAATTGTGATACATAATATCCATATTGTCAAAGTTCCTAATCATACGTTTTAATCATATGAACAGACCCTGACACTGCCATGCACCAGTCTATTTTTATCTTGACATTTCTGACATTCACACTTGAAGCGAAGGCAACTTTTCTCATGTTTGACCATTTGGCCTTAAATATTCTAAAATGTTTTCGTAAGCAGCCGTAAATCCTTAGGGCATAATAAAGTGTAGTTTAAAACTCGTTTATTATTTAATATGTCAGGGGGAGGCATAGTAAGACTGGCGCTATCAATTGGGTTTGGCTAGTAATTATATCAGTGTAAGGGATAGTAAGACTGGTTCTTAAATGAGTTTGACTAGTAATTAAATTAGGAGATCGGATGATCAGACTGGTTCTCACAGTCACAGGAGTTTGACTAGTAACTATGTCAGGGGAATGGATGATCAAATAGGTTCTCACAGGAGTTTGATTTGTAATTATGTCAGGGGAATGGATGATCAGAGGGGTTCTCAAGTGGGTTTGGTTAGTAATTATGTGAGAGGGAGGGATAGTAAGTGAGTTTAGCCAGTAATTATGTCAAGAGAGGGATGCTAAGATCTCAATCGGATTTGTCAGGCTATTAATTATATCGGGGAGAGTGGTGATCAAATAGGTTTTTAAGCTGATATCGATTTAGTGACACCCTCAACATTTCCTCTTCCATTCAAATAAAAACAAAACCTGGACAAATCTCAGTTGCCAACAACATCGTAGTTTTCGTACGATTTTTCTATCAGGCGTACATCCAGAATAATTAAATTGGACCTCTTTTATTCTCGTCTGAACAAAATGTATAGAAAGCGGCGCCATTGAAGTAAATAAAATGATTAAACCAGAGAGTTTTTTGTATTTCATATCGTATTAGAAGTACTCTGAGCAGACAGCGAAAACTAGGAAATATGTTAACTTTTGCGCTACTCAGTAATAAACTGAGGTTTCCGTAAAGTTCCCGATTTTCCATCGTTTCTGAAGACAATTGAAAGCTTAAAATTCTCAAAACAGTTCCAGATAAAACAAAGGCAGCAACAAAATATGGTGTGAGAAAAAAATCAAAGCATTGATTTAACGAGTTTCACTCGATAGGCTGCCGATCACACCTGTACGCAAACACTGTTTCTCATCAACGCTAACTGCTTGTATAAATTAAAATTGTATTTATCGAAAATTATTGTCAGTGCTTTTTTTATTCTCCACAGAGATTTCTACTAAAATATTTAAAATACTCCCAATCAGCCAATAGAAATTGCGAGCCGGTACTCTACTTGCTAAAACAAGTGCTCTGAAGGGTAAGAATGCGGGTTATTTCTGCGCGTTCACGGAAGATCATGCAGGACATAGTTTCATTCTTGGGTTTTAAATGCTGAGTAACGAAGTGAGCCTTTAGAGTTGAGCACATAAAAGCGTTCAACTGGGGAGTTTACCTAATCTATTTAGTTATAATTTAGGGCAGGAGACCAAAGGACAAAGCGGACGATAATGGGAATTGACGTGGAAGCAGTGGAGAATGCGTTCGAATGGGAATCGTTTAACCCAGATGGAAAACCGTACTTAGGAACATACCGACAAGAGATCCCAAGTATGCACTGATACTAACCATGCCTTATAATATTTTTATTAAAACATTTAAAATAGAAACATTCTAATAGCGTGATATTTACTTCATACCAACTGCAAGGATAGCTTAGTAACAGCGACATTTCTCAAGCAACAGCAAAATATGGCATTGCAACAGTATATAGCATAGCAATAACAATATATAGCAAAGTAACAGCAAAGTCAGGGGATTCAGGTTGGCGTAGCGGTCATCACTCGCGCCTCTCACCTCTACGACACGGGTTCGACTCCCGGTCTCCGCACGTGAGCTGAGATTTGTCGATCTCAGTCTGACTCCGAGGGTTTTTCTCCGAGTACTCCGGTTTTCCTCCCTCAGCGAAAATTGATTCATCTGGCTGTGATGCTGTGCTCCGAGGTCGTGTATGGGCCTTAAAGCGGCTGCAATTGTGTAAGTGTCTGTAACCTTAAAATGCTTGTGGTCCGACTTCGTTGAGCCGCGTCCTCCTAATTCAGGCCCTGGCTGCAAGGAGGGCGATTAGCATGGCCGATTTATTTATAAAGTATAGTCTATAGCAATAGCAACCTAATGCTTCGTAGCAGCAACATATATCAACAAAAATGATATACAGCATAGCAACAATTTATCACTTAGCAACAACAACATATTGCTTAGCAACAACAACATATAGCTTAGCAACAGAAGCAAAAAGCTTAGCAACGTCAACATAACATATCAGTAACAATTTATAGCAAGTAACAGCAACTGATAACCAAGCAAAAATAACGTATATAAAATAACAACAAAACAGTTATAGCAGTATATCCCATAGGACAACAACATTTAGCATAGCAAAAGTAGCATTTAACTTGGTAACATCAATAGTAGTGGCAAGGAATCGTGAATATTTACGTTAAATAAAATAAGCAACGTGGAAGGTTGATATACTGAAACATTTCAGTTAACTTCAGCCAACTAATAGCCGATTGAAATACAGATTTGTTGCTATTTTTAATCAGAACGTGTTAGAATGATGACAATGAAGCTTGACCTGAAAGACTGGGTGAAGATTGATCGAACGTACGCTTCACAACAAAAGGAGAAGGAGCGTTTGATAACAACTCTCAGAGACAAAGTGTTTGTTACCAATGAAGACGACTCAACGAAGTTGGCAAAGAAGGAGCTGCTTGAAACACTCGTGCAGTATTTACCAGGTGCAAATTTGAAGTTTTACGATTTCTGTACCTGACGACAACTATAATGTTCTTTGCTTCTTGTTACCTGGAGTCCATTGCAAGAAGTGGTAACTTTTCCTCCTGGCCCTAAGACAAGAGTAGTACAAAAATCTATTTCTACCTAAGAAAACAAAATCTTTGACATTTCTTCATTTTTATGTTATAAATAATCCAGTTACTGTATTTAAGAATTTGGGTTTTTCCCAACTGATTTGGTCGCTCCTAGCCATGTGCTTCTATAAATATGTCATTGCTATGAAAACATTGGGCGCTGCATGATCGAAATTGTCGTCATGCATGTCCAATTCATTTCACTTGTATCATTTTTTTTCTTTTTAGTTGCGAATTCGCAAAGAAAATC
Source organism: Palythoa grandiflora (assembly GCA_026546935.2). Taxonomy (NCBI): domain Eukaryota; kingdom Metazoa; phylum Cnidaria; class Anthozoa; order Zoantharia; family Sphenopidae; genus Palythoa; species Palythoa grandiflora. The sequence goes on along the minus strand of JAOCPT020961839.1, from coordinate 2,257 downwards.
AAGCGAATTGAGTTGCAAACCACTGCCCCGCTAGTTCCTCCAGCCTTCGTTATTAACATCTGATTCAATCCTCACAACAATATGCCACTTTCACCGCTAGGTTCTTTTATTTTCCAAAATTTTCTATTTAATTCCAATCTTTTTTTACTATTCTTTATAAACTTCAATGTTCCATTATACTTTAGAACGATTTCCTGACAAGTATGAAGCTCGAGAAGGTGGGATATACAACAAAATGTTGGGAGAGTTCATATCTTCGTCAGATGGGCCTGATGAAGAGGATCCGCTGATCAAGTGTGGCCGTCTTACTCAGGAGGATTGGTGTGTGATGGAATGGAGTGATAAACACGAGGCATACTGTCTAACTGCAGGTACAACAGAATAGTTCCATTTTTCTTCTTTTAAATACTGCTACACAAGGCAAGTTTGCACCAGTTTTAATACCTATTGCCAGTTGTGTTTTTTGGTATTTTCAAGTTGTAACCGGCTTTGAAACTGTTTAAAAGTATAAGTGTGAATAGTCTGACGTAATTTAATTGTTAAGAAAAAGTAATTATACCATTTGAACCTTGTAAGCGCGCGTTATTTGCACAACGGCAGCTACACTCCTGACGCTAAAAATGGGGCTCATCGTATGAAACAACAAGAACCAGAACAAGAACAACAAAAGTTTTTATTTCCACCTAGTTTGATAGACAAAATACATGACTGTACATAGATGACAAAATTCGGAAAGTTGAGTAGGGGATGGACACCTGAAATAACTTTAAGAGCTAATCTAGTCAGGTGCCCGTTTTTTTGGAAGTTGAATGTAAATTGAACTAGTCAGGGAAGTACAACTAATATAATGCTATGATTAATGAGGCAATACGCACACACATGTACGTACAACACAAGAACATAAATAAAGTGTAGAATATAAGAAAAGAACAAAATAAAAACTGACGAGATAATCAAATATTTACTACAAATAAAACAGAAGCTGAAATTATCACGCTATTAATTCAGTTACTGTCAGTGACAATTAGTATAGGTGAATAAGAAATTCGCTTTAAGTTCCCGTTTAAAGAATTGGAAACTTAACGTTTTTATCGATTCATCAACTTCATTCTATGAAACTTCCTCGTGAAACAGTACCGCGGGAAGGGACAGTCCCGGACTTCCAACTTTCAGTTTCGTTATTATGTTATGGAGGTTTAACTTGCAGGAGACCGCGTGTCCTACTCTCTCAGTCTTCCCCGGGCTACGATCTACCCCAAATGTATCAAGTGTCCATATGGCAAGTTTTTTTTTCAATTTTGACATCTCTAGAATGCGTAGACAAGAATTCTAACAAAATATTTTGATTACGTCACATTTTTGCCACAAAATCGAGCTTTAAAGTTCCCGCGTCGGCCACGCCCCACGAGGATGACCGGGAGTTGCTAAGTTTGGGTCAAGAACAGGCCGTGACGTGACTTCAGGCATTTTCAACTCTTCATTTCAGTGTTTCAATGTATTTCCATACAAATCCGTTCATTTTTCGATTTGAATAAGACAAAAAATGATCGGGTTTGTATGGAAATACAATAAAACACTGAAAAAACTGGCGGGAAGAGTCGAATACTTAGAATACTTGACTACGCATTCAAAATCGAAAAAAGATTTTTCGCCATATAGACACTTTAAATAAAAAGATAAGTATGTCGTATTTCCTTTTCTTTAAATAAGCAAACTCACCCTTATCCTTGCAATTGACACCTTTGAGAACTGAACTTTGTATGATGAGTTTAGAACTTCTTCTTTATAGACGTCAATGTACTTATATGGATTGTATGTTTTGTACACAGGCATCGTGTATTTCCCAATGCGCTGGTCTCTCAGAGAGAAATGGAACCTGCCAATGCTAGGTAAATCGAAGAAGCCCAATATTAGTTCACTGTCCCCTACTCCCCTTTTACGGCGGCGTTGTTGGCGCAGTGGTAAGATCTCTGCCTTCAAACCACAAGGTCCGCCGGGTTTAACCCCCAGCTCAGCCGAAAGTTGAACATTTGCGTGACCTTCTTTTCTGCCAAAGTTGACTCAGCTTTCCATCCTCCCGAAGTAGGTAAAATGAGTACCAGCTTCTGCTGGGGACTAACCTGCGATGGATTAGTGTCCTGTCCAAGGGGAGTCGACAATTCTCATCCGCTTAACACTACTGAAATCAGGGATAAGCACCGGCTCCAATCGGCCACTTAAACTCGTAAAAGGATTTAGCGGTCTCCAAAAATGTTGA
>JAOCPT020960906.1:0-14845 GCA_026546935.2 Palythoa grandiflora | reverse complement strand
ATGATGATTTGAAGTGACTTTGAATTCGTTATTCACTTAGCTTGTATTATTAAAACTCGCATTCTTGATATCATTTGACCTTGTTTATTGATAATAATGACAATGACATGACTTTTTTCGGGAATATTGTTTATTTGTGCCCTTGTAGTGTCAATGATTTGAATGACACTACGCGGGCGCAAATAAACAATATTCCCCAAAAAAGTCATGTTATTCCCTTATTGTAATGCACTTGAATGGGTTGTCCTAGACACGTTTGGGTAAATCACCCTTGAAAAGCGTACTGAGTAAGCACCCATGCTCGAGTAAGCGCCCACCCCCAAACTTTTGTGAAACTTATTGCAGCAGAGGGGTGGGCACTTACTCCATGGTTTTCACTACTCCTGGAATTCCGGGAAAACTCCAGGAATTTTGAAATTTTCTTCCAGCCTGGGCCCTGGAAAACTCCTGCAAAAACAGATAATTTTCCTGTACTCAAAAAATCCTAGAATTTTGTGGAAAAATTTTAAACACTTTTATAAACAAACCACAACCTGCAATGAAAGCATCTGACTCACGATTGTACTTTTTGCATTTTATTAAACTCAATTTCAGGAATTTATTTTTCTGGGGATTTTGGTCCCATTTTGTTTCAACTGGACAGCTGAAGAACCACACGATTGTTTTGGTGGCGTGGGTGGGTCCTGGAAAAATATATTCTATACCCTGGAAACTCTTGGAATTTTGTTATCATTAGTCAGTGAGCTACAGAAACTACAGAAACTGGAGATAAGCACCAGTTCCAACGGGCCTTCTAGGGTCGTAAATGGATTTAGCTGAAATGCATATGGCTGCTCTGCTATTAAATATTAAAATTGCGCCATTTATGAAATAGGTCTATTTATCAACAGCTTTCTGTACTTCTCCTTACATAAATCGAAAAAAATATATATAACTGGTAATGAGAAATAAGGAATTAATCAAGTAAGCTCTAGAAGTTGAAAACACAAATTCTCCCAAACTGCTTAGAAAGTACGGAACTCAGTTGGAATAATTTACCAACATGTCATTTGTCGTGTTTGGGGCTTAAAGGGTTAATTGACAACAACAACAATTTATTTTCACCCTAGCTAATTCAGTACATTTACAAATAAAGGAAATTAATTCGTAGCAAGGTGCTGGCTACCCTACGGGGCTATACAAGCTGGACAACAAAAATTCTTTTTGAATTAAACTTACTTAAATCAGCAGAAAAATAAAGAAAAGAAAACAGTGCAAAATGATATGTTCGAAAAAGAAAGAGGAGTGTAAAATGCACACATTTTGGTATAATAGGGAAAGAATAGTTTATTTAAACGATTGATTAACTTTAATAATATTTCATGAAACTTTCTCTGAGTCTGTCTTTGAATGTTTTAATGGATAAGATTTTAAACTTGCGTGTAGTGAATTCAATGTTTTTGCACCAGTAAATTTTATGCTGAAGATTCTATAGTTTGTCTTTGCGTTTGGTAGCACAAAAACGTGTCTGGAGAAGAGTCTTATATTCATTATAGCTATGTACTATTTTATAACTGCGAAGATCATCCCATTACACAATTGCTTTTAACTACACTGTACAATATCCTTCACAATAATTGTTGCTCACTTTTAAGGCATAGATGCATAGACCTACTAGAGTTCACCTGCTCCCAACAGATGTAGCTTCACAACTTAACTGGTTAGCGCACTTCACTAATATCGCAGATGTCACAGGTTCGAATCCTGTTAGAGCCTGGATTTATTTTTTCAGGCTTGTCTTTCGGAATAACTTAAATTGTATTTATGTCTGCGAAGATCACACCATGACGTCATAACTACTAACTACGGTACAAAACCTTCAAAATAATCGATTACTTGCATGCTGTCACTGTCTCCAAGGTTTATGGTCTTCCCATTATTATAGCAACACAAGTGTTCTGTGAACTTGCCCTTGGGAAATTAAAAATATGCCCATGAAGTATATGTATTATACATTTCCCATACAGTGTGATATAGCTTAGTTTACATGCATTAAAATATATGGATTTTTGTGCATCTTCAAAAGAACTGATTATATTCCAGTTATGTTGAACTTTTTTTCATATTCGAGATAACAATTGCATGCTGTAATTAAAAATTAATTAAAGAAACTAAATATTGAGAATGTTCAATTTACACACACAGGGAAGACCACAAGTAGTTTACCTTCAGCCAGGGATGGGTCAGGTGCCAGCGGCAGGTGGTAGAATGGTAGTCATGTCAGGGGGTCCACCAGGTACAGTTCTGCAGCCACCTACAGGACAGTATATCATCCAACAGCCAGGACAGGTAATACCTTGAGTTGTATGCTTTCTCAGTGCCAAATGTATATTCTCAACACAGAGTAAGGCAAAATACATACTACATAATTATTCATAAGATAACCAAAATACTACACGTGGTGTGATTGGTCAAATAACTGTGGTTTATTGTGCCGGTAAAGCACAGCTAGAAAGCGAAAAAACAGTTGTTTCCGAAGTAGCCGGAAAACCCGATGAAGTTTGGGATTTTAATCCATTGGTGAAAGATGGAGGCTCAGAAAATTTAGCAGAGTTCAGCAGCAAGAGAGCAAAGAAAAAGAGGAATCATAACTACACTTAAAATTCCATCAAAACATCGCAAGTAAAACAAACGAAAAAGGCAATTCACAGTGGGCCGAAGGTGTATTTACAGGGTTTTCGAGACAATAAAAATATACTTTAATTCCTTGTGATCAAATGCCGGTCTCACAAATCGTGAAATCATGGCAATTTCTGGTCACCACAATGAGGACCTAGCCTCCAAAGTTATCGCAACATGCCATCCGTTCAGCAACTTTGCAATTGGAGCAGTAGCTGTGTTTGTATTAGAGACGGATCATCTGTTTTGGATGGGCCTCGGCAAAGAACGATAGCTCGTCTGATAATCCGTCTGAGTATAAATACTGGCAAGCAGACGGATTATCCATCCAAACGAGCTGTGGCTATAGTCCTTCTTTTCAGATGAACCATTGTGAATAGCTCGTCTGGACGGATGATCCTTCTGCTTGCTCCTATTTATACTAAGGCGGAATAGCAGATGAGCTATCGTTCTTTGCCCAAGCTCATCCCAGACGGATGATTCGCCTTCAGTATAAAGCGGGCCAACAGTTTTGCGTAGCACTTGGTGATGAAAAGCCCCAATCAACTTTGGATAAACCATTTAGCAATGAAGGTCTTCACTACAACAGCTGCAAGTTCCATCCATCAATACGGCAATTTTTCAACAGAACAGCCACTTTTTTTTCGTGTAAAATTGGAAATGTCAACATCTACACTAACAAGCCATGAACTTGTGACCTCGGATAGGTGATTTTTGGTCTTTTTTTCTTTTTGAAGAGAAACTTTACTTTTCAGCAATTGTGAATTTTTTTCACTGAATTATTGTGGCTGCTTTTGAGAAAATTTAGTTTGTTCTAGTTTGATTGTTTGACGCTGTTCGGTTTGAACAGGAAGATGGAATTTGGTTTATACAACTGATTTGATTTTAAAACCATTTTGTTGGCATTATTTCGAGTTCTCCCAAATTTCCAAAAATGTTTCTGACTCTAGATATGGGAATACGGAAAAAATATTTTCCCTTTCCCTTATGAAAATAGGTATCGCAAGCAAATAAACTAAGGCATTTTATTATGATAATATGGTGATGATGATGATGACTATGATGATGCGCGTGGTGGTGGTGTTTTTCAAGAACATATTCGAGAAGCACTTTATAATTAAGGGGTTTCTTTTTTAATAGGGTAGTTGTATATTCAGGGCTACTTATTCAAGTAGAAACTTATTCGGGACTGCTTACTGTATACAACAGGATACTTCAGGAAAATATCAAGGAATAACCTAATCATTGTGGGGAATTTTAAGTAAGAGTTGATAATTCAATGAGCAATTAAGCTAATTCATAAGGTGCTTATTTGTCATTTGGCGGACAGGTCTTGAGAAGAAACGACACCTAAACAGAGAAAGAAACTACATTGCAAGAGAATAACTATTGTTCTTTTTTATTGATTATTATTTCTTAATATGAAAGATTTGCAGTCCAAGTCAGGCAATTCAATTAATTAGTCCAGTGAGTACTAACATTTTTGCGTTTGAAACAACTACATTCATCACTATATTGATACAATTCTCAAAACTTCACACCAGTTGTATAAAGAAAAACAACCATCTCAGAGTGCAAAGTTTCTTTTTTCCTTCATTCCAAAGGCAACAGTTGTACCAGTATCTCAACCTGGGTCCATTCCGATGCAGCAGTATGTGACAAGCCAGACCCACCCTCCCCCAGTAGCGGATGGTGTGACCACAGGAGGACAAGCAGCTCACACACAGGTGGGTGAAGACAAATATTTCATCGTAGTCTTCAAAAAACAAAACAATCTGCTAGAAAAAACTCTTTCAATCCAATATTTAAATTTTGTGATGTCATTACTAAACCTTTTGAGATTTGGAGATTGAATGCTGTGTGTTTACAACAAGTGGAAACCCAACTTGTCTCGCTAAGAGAAAATCTATCAACAGTTAGCATTTTATCCCCATAAATGTAACGTAGTTCATGGTCAGATAGAGAAACTCTGATGTGTCTAAGAGGAAATAATAACACAACAAATGCTGGAAAAAATTGGATGCTACCGAGGCAACTACAGTGGGATGGGCTGACTTTAAATACTGATTTCCAAGCATTTGACCCCAGACCTCTCGAACTGGGAATTACTTCTCTTGATCGTCAAGCAACTCGCTCATCGGACCCGATGTAAATCTCTTGTTAATGTAACTTACTTCTTTGTATTGATTAGAAGTTTGTTAAGGAAAGCAAATTCTTTGCTGGCATTTAGTCGATTTAATCATTGAGTTTTAAAAACATTACAATTATGGCTGATCGTATTCTGTTTTTATTTCCAGCTGTACAAGGATCAGGATGCTCCACCTGCGTACACTTAGTCTAAATAATGTAATTAGGAAATACACTAAGTGGTAACCTCCTGTACATGCATATTATAATAGGCTCGATAACTTAGATATCCTCCTATGGATGTACATGCATATTAAAATAGGCTCAGTAACTTAAATATCCCCCTTGGAATGTGCATGCATATTAGCATAGACCGAGTAACTAAGATATCCCCCTTGGGATGTACATGCATATTAAGATAAACCCAGGAGCTAGGATATCCCTCTTAGGATGTAGATGAATATTAGAATCAATAGACCGAGTAACTAGGATATCCCACTTGGGATGTACATGCATATTAGCATAGACTGAGTAACTAGGATATCCCCCTTGGGATGTACATGCATATTAAGATAAACCCAGGAGCTAGGATATCCCTCTTGGGATGTAGATGAATATATAGAATCAATAGACCGAGTAAGTAGGATATCCCACTTGGGATGTAAAAGTAACTTGAATATTAAATAGAATATTGAAACTTGAATATTAAAATAGAATTAGTAACTAGAATACTCCCCTAGGGATGAAAAACTTTATTTGCAAAATGACATTGTTGCGTGTATGTTCTTTGAGTACAACATTAGCAAGTAACTATTGGTGTGGCTAAGGCTTTTGTTGGCATTATACTTGTAGTAATTGGTAAAACTGGAAAAGAAATATATTGGTTAACGAAAACGGAAGGTGTAACGACAGATACAATAAATATCCTAACATTCAGACAATGTCCCAAAATTTCTTGATGATTTTGAAATTCATCTAATTCAGAAAACTTTAAAAAACAAGAGTTCCATTTTCATCGGGAATTCCCAGAATTTCGTGCCTGTGACTCAAAATGGCCCATCGTGACAAAATGAGCGATCAGTGCGCCCTTGATAAAATTTGTTGTAGTTTAAACCGTACTCAATATTGTTCTGTGAGGTTGCCACCTCCGTCAACTCCTCTATTGAAAGACTGTTGGCATCGAGTACCATCTTATTGGTTAGTGCATATAAATACATGCGATCTCCATGACATAAGTTGTCATAGATGTTTGTTTGTGTCCATAAATCAACCAAATTCTATCGATTGAAAAGCAAAGCTGCAAGTGATATAAATGCACACTGTCGGCCTCTAGAAGGCTCATTGAAAGCTTGATGACCTTGATGAATGCTTCCTCGAATAGAAGTAATCATAATAGATCAGCAAAAAATGCCAAAACGTACCTGTAAACAGCGAAACCTTGACTCTGATCAACTGTATTTATAACTTGCTGTGAGCACATGCGATTTTCCGCTGAGCGAGCAAGATAGTTCCGCTGAGCAAGCACATGTCAACTTTTCTTATAAGACAGCTGCTGATTGGCTAGACTGCGCCATATAACAGGGTTTCTGATTGGCGGTTTTTTAATGCGAACGATGGGTTGAACCATCGAACCAAAATTTCTCGATTGCTTCAAGAATAAGAAGGCTGCCTATCGGCAGCAATAATGGTGGTTTTCTCCCATACTTTGTTTTTCTTTGTTGTTACTTACTTACTTAAGCCCCTGGCTCCAAGTTGGAGCATGAGCCATCAACAAACTGCCGCCACTGACGTCTCTTTTCTGCCAGATGTTCCAGCTCCTTCCAGTTCTTCCCGAGGACCTTCATCTCCTTATCCGTATCCCTCCTTCAGCTATTCTTGGGGCGGCCCCTCTTTCGCTTTCCCTGTGGGTTCCATCGCAGGGCTTGCCTCGTAATGCTGCTTGAAGGTCCTCTCAGCGTGTGGCCTATCCACGTCCCTTGCCTTTTCCTCACTTGTTTGACCATCGGTATTTGACCTGTCCTCTCCCGGAGCTCCTCGTTGGTGATCTTGTCTGTCCAATGTATCTTCAGGATTCGACGCAAACAATGAATGACATATGATTGAAGCTTTCTAACCGTTTTGACCGTCATCCTCCACGTCTCTGCCCCGTATAAAAGCACAGCTTTTACATTAGAGTTGAAGATTTTTGACTTAGTTGATGTACATATGCAGCCAGAGCCCCAGATCTTCATTAGGGAATAGAATGCTCCTCTTGCTTTATTAATCTGTTTGCAACATCTGCGCCGATCCCCCACTCCACTACGCTCCCAAGGTATGTGAACGATTCCACGTCTTCAATATCGGCGTCATTCACCCTGGTCTTCCTACTTGAACCTGAATCAATCTTCATGACTTTGGTCTTCGCGGTTTTAATAAGAAGCCCAGCTTTTCTCGACCTTCTCTTCCAGAATGCTGGTTTTGTTCTGCATTTGGGCTCCTGAGTGAGATAGTAAAGCAATGTCGTCCACATAATCCAGATCATCAAGCTGCTGGGTGAGCGTCCATTGTAATCCGTTCCTGTGACCCACCGTCGACGACGTCAATATCCAATCTATTGCCAGGAGGAATAAGAACGGCGAAAGAAGGCAACCTTGCCTTACTCCGGTTTTAACTTCAAAGCTCTCCGACAACTGGCCTTCGTGGATGACTTTACATGTGGTGCCTTCGTAAGAGTTTCTAACGATGTTAATAAACTTCTGCGGAATTCCATAATGAGCTGGTAATTTCCATAGGAAGGGGCGGTCCAGACTATCAAAGGCCTTTTGGTAATCCACAAAATTTATGAACAAGGACGAGTTCCATTCAATGGATTGTTCTATGATAATATGTAATGTGGCAATCCGCTGCCGATCTTAGCCTCTCTAAACATAATTCGGTTGAAGACTTTACTTGCTATGCATAACAAAGTAATACCTCGATGATTATCACAGTCCCTGAGGTTATCATCTGCAGTTTTTCGGGCAGATAGAATTCTTCATAACGCACTATTTTTTTGTTTCATTCCCTGCTTCAAAATCGCATTTACAATTCGTACAAACGGTACAGTTTTTTGCTCGTTGAAACTTAGCAATAGCTACTGCTGGTAACAAATAGTTAGGTGGACAGACAGAAACACTGAAGTGACTGCTGAAGTGACAGAATAACAGACGAAAGGACGGTCGTGCATACTCACTGACTGGAAGACAGACTGACAGACTAAAGACAGACATTCAGAAGACAGACAGGCAGACAGACGAACAAACAAACAAACAAACAAACAGATAGAAAAATGTGCTCACATATTCCTCTACACAGAGTCACACAGGATATATTCTAAGCTAAAGGACCCTGTGTTTAATTTGGAACATCACTCGACATTGACATTATAAGCCTAAAATAGTCAATCTAGCGTAACCATTTCGTGTGTTTTTTGAACTTTGAAAAAAAGTGTTGTTTCGTACTCGCCAATAAGTTGGTTGGTCGAAGTAAATTTTTTAAGCAACTTTCTTTGCCTGGCATAAAAGGATCTTCACAACGCAGAGAGATATAAACTGTGTTTGTTCTACGTTAGGTTCAATCAGCTGATTAGCGTCATTCGTTCAAGTTTGCTCGACATTAAGAAGGCAATCAAGGTAAAACAGAACTTTGTCTTTTTCTCTTTCCTATAGAAACCATTCAAACAAGAAAGTTTGGGCGATTATGAAAACCTCTTTAACTCAAAAACATTTTTTCCTTTATATTTTCTGAAAAAATTGCGACACTTGGAAAAATAGTTTCAGTCGCAGAAAAGCTGTGAAGTATGGTAGGTCTAAAGTAATTGCTCGAACATTAGCTTTTAATTTCTATAACGAGCTAAGATCGAGGCAGCTCAGTTTGTTTTCAGGCTTTGCACAACGATGGGTGTTAATTCAAAATGTCCCAGAATCCAATACGGCACAATATTTTTCCAGGCGATACTGGCCTTAATTTGTTCAAACATATATAAATGTTTTTTTAAGCTAACTAACCTTTAGCACTTTTAAAGGCAAAAGCATATTGAAAGAGTGACTATAATGGCAAGAACTTTTGGTGGCGACTGTTGTTTTTACGAAGGAGTCAGATGTCAGGCCATAGGCGAGGGGGCGGTATCCTGAATGCGTGTTTGAGTTCATGCCGGGGGGAGGTGTCTGACTACGGGCCTGAATGCATGCAGCAGGGCGGTGTCCTGACTACGGGTTTGAGTTCATGCAGGGGGGAGGTGTCTGACTACGGATTTGCGTTCATGCAGGAGTAGAGGGGTCCTGACTGCGGGTGTGATTGCATGCAAAGGGGCAGTGCCCTGACTATGGGCCTGAGTACATGTGTAGAAAATTAAATAAAAAATTGGGTTATTGAAAAACTTTAGGTAAATTAAGGAATCTAAAACGCGGAGGGTAAAATTTATTAAAGAGCTTTCATCTTATCTTTTAATGCACGAGTTATTTTCATCACGACAAACTGATTAACTTTCAACTCAAGACGCTGTCATATAAACAGACTCAATTTTGGTTTTTATTTCTTTTAGGGTCAGGTTGTGATGTCTTCAGAGCTTGAAAATGTATTCGGTAGCATGTTGGTTGGAAAGGTCATTGTTATAATAGCACATTCATTTATATTTTGTTATTTATACGTGTGTCATCAGTATTGTAAATAATTGAAGTTTAAGAAGAAATTTGAAAAAACTCATCGAGAGTATCCATATAAAAGCAAAGACAAGACAAGACACTTGATGCCGTTTACGTTGGTACGTCCAAACAATTACACGTTACTTTCCAAAGGCGGGAAAAACTCGCGCCAAAATGTACCACGTACGTGACGTGTGCACAGGACACGTATCATACGCATTAGTTTTATTGCTACTTCCCGGACGAAGGAAAGAAATAACGTGGGAATACTTTGCAAGGACAAAATAAATTACGTTTACCAATACTTGTATTGAATTATATTGAAAGTTGCTCCTACTGAATCAGTTTAAAAACACAATTGTCAAGTCACTTCAGAAACATGTGGCAATGAAAAAGGTGGAGCGTACAAAGAATGAAAGTTACAATATTGCTTATTACCTGTGCTGTTGCGATATAGAATTATTTCCGATCGAAATACCCTTTATAATGTGAACTAATATTTATTTTTCCATTTGATTTAAAATTGTTTGATATTTGTGAGTTAAATTTTCATTTTTGAAGTTTTTATTGAATCATAATTTTCGTTTTGCTGTGCTTTAAGTTCTGTTTGCCATTTCTTTGTCCCAGGTCCCGGCAATGTGGGCAGCCAAATCTTATCCATCGCTGAAACCGTTGGGAAGTTACGTCAGCGATCTGGTGGCACGGTTGACGTTCTTTAAGGTGTGCTAATCTTCTTTTACGTTTATATCATTACTCGACTAGAAATTTCCAATGGGTATTATGATTTGTACCGCGGTTATATGCCATGACGTTACGATACGACCTTCGCGGTTATGACTGCAATTTAAGTAATTCCGAAAGAGTATCGTAACGTCAAATTTTCAATGGATAGGGAAATGCTGTGAGCGGTGTAGGCGATAGTCTCAACTGTATTCTTGAAGAGAAATAGCTTTTTGTAACTTTGAGTCCTGTCACTACTCGAAGACGCGCGGACTGCGATGATTATGCAATGATTTGCTTTGGGTCACGCGGTTGCTTCATCTTTACCTAGAACACGACAACTTCCGATTGCTTACGATAATTTCCGAGTTAAAGTAACTTTTGGGGAGCATGCTGTGTCTCGAGTATGTACGTGGAAGAGGTGCAGTAGTTGCCAGCAAGCCCAATTCGAAACTCCAGTTCTGGTATAATCGTGCCACGCTTGTCACAATCCGCTCTGGAAACAAAGGAACTCTAGGCAAACTCGTGGGTGTACCATATCCACGCAAATTTAGGGCCTGTTTATATGAGAGCGGTTGAACCTTCAGTCCAGTTCAAATCTAGAAAGCGGATGAACCGGTCGCCATACCAAGTCTTGTTGCTGATTACATGCGAGGTTCAAATCTGCCCCGGGTAGGAGGTTCAACCCCGAAGTCGATTCAACCTAGCTGAGTGGAAAGTTGAACTGGACACTCGGTACAAGTTTTAACATGTTGACAGGAACTGGGGGCTCAACCGGTTTGAGTTGAAGATGACGGACGATAGTTTTAAAGAACTTTTACTCGTTAATGACATTGAGGAAGTGACAAACAAAAAAGGCAAACTACCTGCTGCTTGAAAGAAACAAAAGCAGTAACGAAGGAAAAAATGTCCAAATAATATTCCTTTTTATACGCCATCTTGTGCATCAATTTGTATAAAACATCGCACCTGGCTTTATCGCTCTGCATGTTTTGCATGTAAACCAAATACAAAGTTAAACCCCTTGTTCTAGTCAGTGCTAGGTTGTATAGGAGGTTCAATCTGATGCATTGCCTCGTGTAACACGGCCTTAATGGTAGAGCTTTAATAGAACTCTCAAAGTTTAAGATCTTCAGCGGAAAATAACTGTATGTTTGTGGCATTGCATTACACGTTAGCGTTGCCCTGAACCTGTACTGCCATAATGGAATCATATTCTTTACTTAAGATCTCCAAATGTACTTACCCACTTATGCAGACTGTGACACGATCGCGTTTGCGGGTTTGGTAGCAAATTGATTACACTGAGGGCTTTTTCAGTGATCGCCCTAAGACTTTGGAACCGTTTTGGCTGTGCAAATCCTAAACACGGACCCTGTGAACGCTTTTAAATGTCTTTTGTCGACAGCTTCATTTATTATTATAATAACCAGTTATGTGTCTTAAGCTTATAAATGTAGATTTAGTCTTATAAAAGCTCTGGTCCTGGGCATTTTTGACAAGCTAATAACACGATATTGTTTTATAAATTTGTAGGAATGGATTGAAAACGGAGCACCCAATGTTTTCTGGATTTCAGGGTTTTACTTTACCCAGTCATTTTTGACAGGTGAGTCAGCCATCTTGCTAAGGTGTCGAACTCTGTCGGGAAAAAGACAAGCATTAAAGTTCGCCACTAATGCACTTCAAACTATGAAAACACACGGCATGTGTTATTTTTGGGTATTATTATTTAATGTATTTTTGTTTCGGAAAAATACATAGGTTTTTGCATCACTTTTGGAAATAGAAGACATTTTAATATATATAGTTATCGATAAAATACCAGTAATTCTTCTTGTTAAAAACTTGGTGTATTAAAATGCGCAAATTAACTTTTCCGTCCATTTCTAAGAAACAATGGTCGATAATTTGTTAAATCGTGTACGGCAACAAAAAATGAAGTCATATATTTACCAAAGCCTCGAATGATACCATTTTACTAAAGAATCGAATGCAGATTATGGGTGGTTCAGAAAATAAAACGGAGAAAACCTTAAATATAGGACTGAAATGTTTGACAGTTCTTAGGTAGAATTGCTTAAGAAATTTTAAATAATTTCACCTACACTCATTAACATTTTCTCATTGATGTTCATGATTCATTTTAACCATCTCTCATAATTTATCATTCTCAAGTTTCGAATACGAAAATTCAATTCTTTCTCATTTAACTCGCACTGTGATTCATGATTCTGCTCCCCCCCCCGAAAACCTTCCGGTTTCAGTGGATGTAGAAATTCACCACATTCAGTCAGAATTGATGTTCAGAAAGATGAAACTGGTAGTCTGTGAGGTTATGTGGCCATGCCATTTGCTCACACTTGCCGATATTCGTTTTAGTAAAAATAAAGGAAAACTCTTCTATTGCATCAGTTTGGCACTGAACAGAATCTGAAGCAGAAATCCAGAAAACAACACCTTTACAGAAATGTGTCACTGTCAGTAGCTTATGTAAACTACCGCTTTCTTCAAACAGGAACTACACAGAACTACGCCCGGAAGTACAAGATTCCCATCGATCGCCTGGGCTTTGAGTTTGAAGTGACGGAAGAGGAGCAACACGTTCATCAAAGACCGGTCAGTGCCTAACCCTAATAGTATCTTGTTAGATACAAAAAGAGTGGTACATAGTGAACATTACAACAATATGTAGTACATCATGTTCCCTGATACTCGCCTGACATAAAGAAAAAAATTGCGATGGCTGCGTCGGTGTTTCCATAGAAACAGTTAAGATTTCAATTTAAGTTTGACACTATTGAAAAGAGTTGATAAACAACGTTTCGGACTAATTAATAAACTGAGTCCTTCTTAAAGGTAAAGTAAACATACATGGTTTATTATACCATTAAACTCCTACCTGATTGCAGCGACTGGTGTATAAAACCGTTAGAATCTAGCAGGTCAGATGTGAATATGCAGAGATTTGCTGTTGTTTGTCTTCTTCCTGTGACTTTATATGCTCGTCGCAGCGATTTTTAAGTTAATTCAACCCATGAAGTCATTGGCTCCCCCTGGATGGGACACTGATCCATCGCAGGTTAGCCCTCGAGAGGATGGAAAGCTGAGTCAACTTTGGCAGAAAAGAAAGTCACACAAATGTTTAACAGCCCTACTGAGCCGGGGTTTGAACCCGGGACTTTGTGGATGGAAGGCAGAGATCTTACCACTGCGCCAACCAAGTCGCCGTCAAAATATCTTTATTATATAAATAACAGTGTCTTATGGGGTTTTCTGCCACTGAGAGATGTCGTATCTAAACACATGCACGTAAAAATACGATACTTTCACGCATGTAAATATCACTTTTTAGCCAATGAGTAACCTTGATTTTCCGAAAAATTTCAAACCTACAAAATTACTTAAAAACGTTTTTTAAGTACTTCCGAATATTTTCGAAAAATTACTGAAGATTTTCAAAATCCATAAATGCATAAGAAACAGTTTTAAAGGTTTACGAAGCTTTCCGTAGATTTCCGGAAAACTGTCAAATAGTTCCGATGATTTCGACGATTTTCCGTGGACGTAGGTATATGATAAATTAGGCAATGCATTCTCGTGGTAAATGCTTGTTTAATAAACGGAATAATACATAGTCGCTTGGAGATATGGAATTTATTTTCTTGTGCTCATATTGAACATCTCACGTGGGATACCAATCTGAACACTCGAAAATAAATTCCATATTTCCGCGCGCCTATGTATTATTCTCTATATGTAACATAACTCATTTAAAATCAGTGGCAGACGATTTTGTTTCAATCAGGTGATTTGTCATCCGCAAGTACTCTGGGAATAAGAAAGGGCGGTGAAGAAAAATTCGCCATGTGTGTCCCAATGCACAGGCAACGGCGAATTCCGCAAGCAATCAAATTCACTTCGATCGGCGTATAAAGCTAAAAAAATACTTTATATCTTGCAGGAGAATGGTGTCTATGTGAAAGGGTTGTTCGTTGAAGGAGCGAGATGGGACAGAAAACGAAAGGTACTCTTTGCTTTTCAGTTACTGATCATACGGATTGCTAGACCCGTCAGACAGATAGGCTGAGATCGACTGAAAACCATCAAAGACCTATATTACGCGCTTTTTTTATAAGAACCAGTAAATTTTGCTGAAGCTCATTCTTAATGTTTTGGCGATTTCAGCCACAGTTTGTTTTAATTTGTTCTTATTTCTATGAGTGGTTTTTAAGGAAGAAAAAATAAAATAAAATAGGGTATTGGAAAATGAAACGCCTTGCGCCACACTTATATTGTACGGTTGAATTTAGAGACGAACTACCTTTACTGTTGTTGAGCAGTCTTTACAGGGAATCTTTTACTGTTTGTTGAGCAGTCTTTACAGGGAATCTTTTAATGTTTTATGTTGTATCGCTAGGTTTTAGTCAATTTCCTACCACAAAAACTTTCTTAGTTATCAAGCCTCAGCCTGAGCTTGTTCTTAAATTATTCTTAAATTTGGCAAATTTGAGCCTCATTGTTCTTATAAAGTTGTTCTTATAAAAAAAAGCGTGTAGCCAGTTAATGTGCAACAAAGCAAAGAGCACAGATGGGCAAGAGAAGAACCTCTTCCTTCCGTACAAACTTTAACAGAAAACAAGTGTATATGGATACGAGAGGATGCATTATCCGTGGTG
>JAOCPT020960094.1:0-14847 GCA_026546935.2 Palythoa grandiflora | reverse complement strand
TCGCTCCTAAAGGAACAGGTTTTCACACAGATTGGCGGCATCAGCGGTAATTTGGCTTGGCGGCATACAGTTTCATTCATCGTTAAAGGAACGGTTTTCCACAAAGATTAGCGGTAATTTGGCGGCATACAGTTTCATTCACCGTTAAAGGAACGGTTTTCCACACAGATTAGCGGTAATTTGGCGGCATACAGTTTCATTCATCGGTTTCTTTCGACAATTCCAACATATTGATGCGGCCTCATCGACTAGTTACAATCATTTCGTTCAGTCAAAAGCTTGAAGCAAAAAACGGATCGAAATTCGCCAATCAGAAGCTTGAAGCAAAAAACGGATCGAAATTCGCCAATCAGAACAGAGTTTGTTCAGTCACAAGCTTGAAGCAAAAAACGGATCGAAATTCGCCAATCAGAACGGAGTACGTTTTTGAAATTAACATAGTTACAAATCGGACGTCTGAGGAAACAGTCTGAATTAATCTAAACTCAGCTTGGAGGTCACGGACGGGTTGTGCAGATTGATGAGAGTTTGTTCAACCACAAGCAAAAATATCATCGTGGACGGGTCGCAAATCATCAAATATGGGAAGTGAAATAGCTTCAACAAAACCGTTCCTTTAGGAGCGACCAAATATTGCAAAAGAAATGACCAATACTTCTTGTTTTTTTTGTTATGAAAACCGCTCTTTTAAGAGCGATATGTTTATTTGATATTTGTATGTTCGTTGCGATTATGTGAATGATGCATCACTTGCTTTGAATTTATATGCAGTTTGTATGTTATGATTTGATATTTTACTGATTGTTATATTCGTATATTTGATATTTTATTGATTGTTATACTCGTATCTTGGGGGGCGTATTCTACACTATATCCCTTCACTTATCAGGGCCAATAAGTATTTTCTTTAGCTTTGTTTTTGTGTTTTAACAGGAATCCAATGCACACATTTTTCTGGTTCAGTAAGAGCACTGATCCAATACAAACAACTGATACAAAGAACTTTGTTCAAAGAGGATAAAGCGTCTGCATTGTAGGAATGTTATTCCTAGTATTGTCTCACAGAATAACCAATTTCGTTTTACGCGAAGTCCTAAAAGTTGGTCCTTTTTAATCGTGTTTTCATATCGAAAAAGGGTTGAGCTATATTTTAAACAACGTGTACGTATACACACCGCGACAATGGGATGAGAAGGCTGTTAAAGGGCGAGGTATTTTCTCAGTTGATCCCATTGTTATCAAGACAAGCATTGCAAGTCTAGCTGGTACTAAACCGGCCTTTTTAGACAAATCTTCTTGTGGTTTGGATTTTCTAGGTGGTCTTGGGTTTGTTTTTTTTTATTACTATTATTATTTTGGTTACCTTAGCTAGAGATAAGTGATTTTTATAACATTTGTTTCAGTTTTAACAGTCAAAGGCGTAAAAGCGTAGCCACCCGGCGAAGTTGTTGACATACTGTAGATAGAGGTAGAAATATTGAAATATTTTGCCATTTGCTTGGCCGGTGATGAATGCTGTTGAAATCCCTAATCGTAAAAGCAGATATGGTCATATGGCTTCCAAACCAACACAGAAAGGTGAAAAATACCGTCGGAAAACCAAAACTACTTTCATAGTCTCTTCACTGTTTCAATACACAAAAGAACTGATACAAAAAAACGTCGGTTCAAGTTATCCAAAGTTTGGGAAAACAAGGCTTTGAGAAATATCTGTTGCTTAATTTAATTTCAATTTCACAAAAGATTCCACTGTGAAATGGAATATTAAAACTTGTTTAAAAGTCTCATACTTATAAAACATAATTTATGTAGCATGGCATCTGACTGAGTCATAATTTCGTTAAAATAATGGTTAATGAATATTCCATATGTAACAGTTGTAGTTCTGAGCTGTGGTCCTTTTTCCCTATACTAGTAAATTTTCAATTAAACCTTTTAATATCGGACTCAACTATATTTAATAAAAGCAAAACACTTCTAAACTGAATACAGTGATATCACAGAACTTTACCAGTAATAAAAAAAGCAAGTCTGTTAAATCTTTGTTGATTTTCTTTGTGCTGTAGGATGAAAGATCAACACCCATGTCCGTAATTCCCTTGTGTTACTTGTGTTAAATACTAAGAAACCTTCGAATGGTTTCAAAAAGAGTCCGATTGGCAGGATTCAAATCACACACACTAGCATCGACTGTAATTCAACATGGCGAACCCTAACAAGAACAGGAAGCCTCACTTTAATGCCCATGCATTTAACCGCTGACAATACCTAACACTTTCTCCCCCTTTTAAATGTGTCTCACAATAGCTGAGCAGCGCCAAAAATACATGTCAATATCAACAAAACTTCTAGAGAGTAGATAGTGTTCTTAGCCTTAAAATGTTCTTTAAGTCACAAGTTAAGCCTATCTGGGGCTTTTCTCTCTCTGGCTGGGTATCTGCGCTCAGCTCTTATGGGCGTTTTCCTTGGACTAGTCTCTCTTTGGTGCTGCACTGGAGATGGTAGTTCAAGCGCTGGAACTGCAACAGGAATCTGTTCTAGAGACATAGACACTGACTCTTGAGCTGCTAGAGAGTCTCGAGTTGAAGACTGAGGAATTGGTTCAGCAGCAGGTTTCTCAGCAGAGACTCAGCAGGTTGGTCTTAAGGTGTCTTTGAAACAGTAACATTCGGGGATGGTAGTGTGCTTGACCCTGACAATTTTGGTGGTGTACTCGGTACTGACACTGTTAGTGATGTATTCGATCCTGACACAGCAACTGATGACTCCTCAGGAACCACTTCCTCAAAAGCCTCTTCACGGTTTACACGCTCCGTCTGCAGGAGATGATCAATGTGAACATAACGCAGTTGGCGACCAACTCTAACCAGTAGGTCAATGGTCCCAAACGTCTTATCACTGTACCTGGAACCCACTTCTCCATTCCTCCCCGGGTATTCCGCACATTCACCGAGTCACGTGGTGACAGTTCACGCAATTTGCTATGACTCTTATCATGATGCCGCTGATGTCTGCCTTGTTGATTCTGGATGTGTTCTTCCATGTTTGGTAAGAGAATACTGAACTTGGTGCGAGGTTTGCGTATCAAGAACACTTCTGATGGTGTTACTCCTGTCACTGAATGAGTTGTGTTTCTATACTGGAATAGACAGTTGGCTAGTTGGTGTTTCAGTGAACGTTTCTTGCCACCTCTTCTCACACTTTCAGGACGTTTGCGCAATGCCCTCTTCAAGATCTGGACTGTGCGTTCTGCTGCGCCATTGGACGATGGATGGTGGGGAGGTACCAGCGTTTGTTTAACTCCATTCTGTTTAAAGTGGCTATAACCCCAAAAATTGTTTTTCACATAGTGAAATTTCTGTATTGAATTAGGAAAAATATCGCAAAACTTTTTGCATTTGGTTGAGCTCTGAATTTTTTATGAATTTTTTGAGTGAGCATCCTTTGCAGCACGACCGAGCAAACAGGAGAATGGGCCTAGTGACGTCATTCCAGGCCTTTGCACCTGTCGCTTCGGTTGTTGTACTTGCGGGTTTGGTGTTTGCAGCGTCAAGTATTTTGTCTAAGGACCGTCGATTCTAGATCAAAAAACTTGTAAAATCGTATCTCTTGATAATGTCGTTCAGCCACGCTAGCTTTGACTCAAGCTCAGATTTCCAGACCGCAGAAACGGAGGTAGAGTATGACTTAGATGTCGAGGTCATGTCAAACGCAAGCGAACAAAAAGACACATCAGATTATGATGAACCGGAAGATGTATACGCTAACGAGCCTTTAGCAGACTAGAATTGGCTAGCTCAATATGAGGCAGAAAGAAAGAAAAGAACAAGAATTCGAAGAGAAACTATGCCCTGGATATGCCCTTTTCCTTCTTTGGCCTGTTGTTGCATCTGAAAACAACATCTTTATCTGGGATTTCCTTTTTTTCGACGGAAACAAAGATTGTCCCAAAAAAGAAAGCGATCAATGGCCTGGAATGACGTCACACACTGCGCTATACCCAGACTATTTTAAGTGATTCTGCTGCTCGGTCGTGTTTTGAAAAAGCGCGCTATTTTCGAGCTTTAAAAATTCATAAAAAATTAGGGTTTCGACCGAATGCAAAAATTTTTGCAGCATTTTTCCTAATCCTATACAGGGATTGCACTAAGTGAAAAACATTTTTTAGGGTTATAGGCACTTTAAGGAAATCTGTGAATTCCTGGGAAATGAATTGGGGCACGTCCGTTGTCCGAAACAACTTCTTCTGGCAATCCATATGCGGCAAGCCACAGTCTCAATTGATCAATAGTGCTTTGAGCAGTTGTGGATCCCATGTGTGCCACCTCTATCCACTTGGAATGGCTGTCAATCGACGCAAGGAAGTAATTGCTATCTTTCTCTGCAAAATCAATATGTACTCTTTGCCACACCCAAGTAGGCCATCTCCATGGGTGCAATGGTGCACTAGGGGATGCGTTCCGCGCTGCTTGACAAATTTCGCAAGTTTTCCCGGTCAGCTCAATTTCAGCATTCAAATTTGGCCACCAGACGTAACTTCGGGCCATTGCTTTCATTGCAACAATACCAGAATGTTCTCCGTGTAATACTTGCAACAGTCTGTTTCTAAGCGAGGGCGGAATGATAACACGCATTTCCCATAAGACGCATCATTGGTCAACTGATAACTCGTGTCTTCGCGTGAAGTATGGTTTTAGTTCATCACTGGTTACATAATTTGGCCATCCAGTTAGCCTATAGTTTTAACACTCTTGCTAGTACAGGAACTCTTCTGGTCTCTCTGCTAATGTCCTTTGCATCAATGGGCAATTCTTCAAGACCAGAGAAGAAAAACATTTCAGCCTCTTCCTTCAAGGGCGGGGCGTTGCACGGGAGGCGTGATAGTGCATCAGCATTGCCGTGTTATTTAGATGGTCGATATTCCACTTGGTAGTCGTAGGCCAGTAAAATTACTGGCCAACGTTGCATTCTGGCTGCTGCTAAGGTTGGCACAGCTGTTTTTGGACCCAGAATGGCCACTAGTGGCTTGTGGTCTGTATACAGATGAAACAGACGTCCATACAGGTACTTGTGAAATTTCCGCACTCCAACTGAATAATAGCTAGAGCTTCCTTCTCTATTTGTGAATAGTTCCTTTCACTTTTTGTAAGTGTTCTCGAGGCAAATGAGATGGGGTGTTCTTTTCCGTCATCAATCACGTGTGAAATCACAGCTCCTACACTATACGGAGAAGCATCACATGCCAGAATCAGCTTCCTTTTCTTATCATATGGAACCAATACGCGACCGGCCATAAGTTTCGATTTACTTCGCTGGAACGCTCCTTCACACTCTTTGGACCACTCCCATTTCACGCCTCTCCGAAGCAATTCATGTAACGGCTGAAGAAGGGTGGAAAGATTAGGAATTAAGTGTCCATAGTAATTTAGCAGCCCTAAGTAAGAGCAGAGTTCTGTTACGTTCTTTGGACTTGGTGCTTCGCTAATAGCTGCAATCTTCTCATCTGTGGGATGTCGGCCTTCCCCGTCTACTCGGTAACCTAGGAACTCTACACTTGGTACCATGAACTCACACTTTGACTTCTTAGCTAATATGCCATGTCTCTCCAGCCGGGTCAACACTCATCTAGTACTTGCAAGTGTTCCTGGGGATCCGTTCTGATTACGATGTCACGACAGCGCACGTTGTCCATTCCTTGTAATATCTGATCCATGGTTGACTGAAAGAGTGCAGGGGCAGAGGGGATACCAGAGGTTAGACGCTGATAGGCATACAATAATTTGTGAGTGTTTACAGTTAGGTACTGTTTGCTATTCGTGTTCAGTTCCATTTGCTGATAGTCATTTGACAAATCAATCTTGCTGAACAGCGTTTTACTTCCCAATGTGGCAAATATATCTTCTGTGTCCGGCAGCGGGTAAGGGCTATCTAGAGGTACCTGGTTCACCAACACCTTGAAATCACCACAGATGCGTAGACTTCCATCTTTCTTGTGTGCGCAGACAATCTGAGAAGCCCATTCACTCCGTTCCACTTTTTCACGACTCCTAACTTCTCCAAACGGTCCAATTCTCCTTCTACTTTTTGGCGTAGTGCGTAGGGAACTGGGCGAGCTTTGCAAAATATCGGTTTTGCATCATCTTGCAACGTGATAACCGCTTTAAAACCTTTAATGGTTCCCAGACCCTTGTCAAATACCATTTTCTGCCGGCTTAAAACATCAGACAGTGTCAGCCTTGCTCACATGAAAGGTATTGCGCCAATTTAACTTCAGTTGCTACAACCAGTTTCTGCCTAGCAGTGGAGGGCCGTCTCCATCCACAACAATCAAAGATAGTACCAGTTCCTGCTGTTCATAGACCACAGGCAAATGAACTTCACCATAGTCAGGGATTCGGACACCATTGTAAGCCTTCAACTTAATCTTGGTACCACGTAAAGGCCACTGGTTAAACTGCTGGTCATACAGAACCTTAGGTAGGATAGACACTGTGGCTCCGGTATCCAATTGCATTTTACAACTCTTCTGATCCAACATCACTGACACAAAAATCGGGGTGTGTCCATTTTTTCCAGAATCTTTCGCTGCAGAAATGAACAGATCTTGGTCATCTTCAGTGTCCTCCTCAACCACCTCTTCCCGTTATTTTATTTCTCCAAGCCCTTTCTTTCTATCACTTGACTTGTTTCCGGTTGCTGAATCATTGCTGGGTTTCGTCTTGCATACACTTGCATAATGACCCACTTTCTTAAACTTCGTACATACACTGGGTAAATTTTCCCTTTGTTAAAATGTCCCTCTCGACCACACCGTTAGCATCGGCCTAACCTTGTTTTCCCTTTCTGCTGCTTACCGGGCTTTGAATCAGGGGATGAGACAACTTTATTCACTCCCAAGGATTCCTCTGTTGAAGATGCAGAATCGTGTGCTCCCATTTTCTTAGCCTGAAGGTCAACTGCTTCCATTGATCGAGCTACCTCTTGTAATTTCGGAAGAGTAAGATGCTCCTTTGCCAGCAATTTTTTCCTTAATTCCGATGATCGACATTTATCAATAACTTGATCTCTGATGTGTACATCTGGGTTTGCAAAATTACAGTTCCGTGCTTGCTTTCTAAGCCTAGCTATGAATTGACTAACTGTTTCTCTCTCCCTTTTGAGCCATGCTCCTGAATACATGTCGTTCATACGGTTTATTAAACTTGGTGACAAAATACGCGTTCAGAGTACGTACCGTTTTCTTGAAATCAGTAGCCGTATCCTCTTCAAATTCTTCCGTCGGGCCTGGGTCAGTTAGCGTTTCGTACAACTCCTGAACCTCTATTCCCGCGGTGTGAAGTAGCAAAGCCTTCTTTTGTGTATCTTTCACCACTCCTTTGGCCACAAGAAAGTATTGAAACGATTGCAGCCATTTCTTCCAACGTGGTCCCAATGTAGATGAATTACCTTTGGAATCGAACGGAGCTACACCTTGAATTTCAATATTAACTGCCGCCATTCTTCGATAGATAGTCAACCCCATCCTCGTCGCCAGTGTTAAATACTAAGAAACCCTCGGATGGTTTCAAAAAGGGTTCGATTGGGCAGGATTAAAATCACACATACTGACATCGACTGTAATTCAACATGGTGAACCCTAACAAGAAAAGGGAGCCTCACTTTAATGCCCATGCATGTAACTGCTGACAATACATAACAACTTGGAACTTGAAAAACGAAACATTTCTGCGCTTTCCCTCATTTATAAAACTTCGGGGTGTCCATTCAAGTAATAGTCACGAAATACCGTGACTACGTGACAATTTACATCCTACTTGCCGCTCACAGTGATATTACAAAATTCCTAGATCCAATAATAGTTTCGTTAGAAATTCGTATTCAGATCGTAGCGTGTTTTAGTGAATTCATATCACAGCGATTTTTTTTCTAATTCGTCATTCTCATCCATCCAAGGATTGGATACAAAAAAACTATTTCTTTTGGAAATAGCTCATTGCTATGTTTCTGTCGAGTTCTTTACCAGTTTTAAGTGGCTGTACAAACAAAAGCGGTCCAGCGTGATTTGGAGGGATTTTTTAAGTTTGAAATCGGGGAGCGAAGTGGCCTGTCTTTTGTCTCTGATTTTACTAAATTATTATTTATCTATTATTTTTTTGCTTAAAAAATTCTATATTCCGTCTAGAGACTTTTCAAATGAAGCCAAATGCAATGTATTATGTAATATTTAGCGATAATGATCTGTTTCGAAGCAGAGAGTCTTCTAAGAGTACGTAATTTGGGCCTGTAAATGAGCCCAAAAACCGTTCTCGGACGGGAAAATCAGTTCTGTCCTGTAGCGAAGCACAGTAAAAGATTTGACGAAAAATTCCTTGATTCTAAACGTCACACGAATTCCTTTTCACTTACAAAACACTGATAAAGGGAAAGCTTATTCTAGACCCCAACAGCCACTTAAGCTGTTAATTTCATATTTCAATTAATACACTGACCAACTAGTAAGTGTTGAAATTCCCCAATAATTGCTTGACCTAGCCCCTTCAATGCTTTTTTAACGAGAATCACTTCGTGTATTTTACCGAGGCCACTTTTGCCTTGGCAACCTACGTTTACACTAGCATGCATAAGGGTCGTTTACATCAACAAATTTGTCGATAGCGCGACATGAAAATCTATTTTATCGCAAATATTCTTTAGAGAAAAAAACGTCTAATTACTAATGTGAAAAGAGAAAATGATATCTGCCTGTGTACTCGTTTCGATAACAAAATTACGCCTCGGTTTTAATTGCTGGTTTTCGGTGTCACGCCATTCAAACAAGATCGAAAAAACAAAATTAAAACCGTTCAATAGATTAAGTCCGGAATCTGGAAAGAGAAAGAGGGTAGATATACAAAGACTCTCGCCAAGATTCAGGTCACAGCAATTTTTCTTGTGGAAGATATTCGGAGAAACGTTTTCCCCAAATTTATAGAGATTTGTATGGAGACGCCATATTGGCGCCCAGCTGTATGGCGCGTTTTTAGTGTCAAAATTCAAAACCTCATTTCAGACATGCTATCTTTCTATTCAAATATTCAATCCTGTAAATAAAACTTGGAACTCTTCAATTCAAATATGATATCCTTCTATTCCGATTTCCCAATTCGTAAATTAGAGTTTTTGTTTAACAATTCAGACACGCTTTTTGGTTACTGAAACATCCATGGTTTCAATTCAAAACAACAATTTTTCAATTCAATTATGCTCTTTTTCTATTCAAACGTGCAATCCTTCGTTTCAAAACTGTTTTTCTGCGAGCCAAACATGTAGTCGTTTTATTCAAACCTGCTATTGTGCATTTCAAATCTCCATTCTCGCAACTCAAAGTAGTCAGTTCCGCGAGCAAAAATGCTATCCTTCTATTCCAATATGCAATTCTTCACCGCAAATCTACAATTCGTCGATTCCAACACACTATTCGACAATTCAAACAGGCTTTTTGTCTACAGAAACATGCAATCCTTCATTTTGAAACAGTAGTTCTGCAATTCAAACACTCTACTCTTCAATTCAAACCGACAATTCTTCTATTCCAACGCGTAATCTTCTAGCTCAGACCTGCTGTTCGACTATGGAGACATCCGGTCGTCTAATTTCATAATCCTGTTCGTCACTTCAAATATTCCAGCTGTTTTCCAAACATCAAATCATTCATTGCGAACGTAATATTTGGCACTTGTCATTTCCAATTCCCAATCCTTCAATTCAAACATTCAAACTTTGATCGCAAACAAGCTGTCCCTCGTCGTCACCTGCAACCTAGCCCGGCCACGCATGCGTCGGAAGACCGTCGGAAAATAAGGAATGGCATGGAGTTTGTTCCTCGCGTAAAGATCTCATTTTTTTGCACTAAACAAAAACAAGCCATTACTGGCCATATTCTATATAGAGTTATAACATAGATAGGACCCTGCACGCGCTCTGATTGGTCAAAAAACTATGTTTTTATCAGAGTATAAAACATAGAAAAAGCGTGTTTTATCGTTTTGCGCGCGTAAAATCTATATCATAAAGCAAATGAAGAAACCTAAGCCGTGTATTACACTGTGATAACACTCGAGAAATGTAGAAAACACTCGCTTGCGGCTCGGGCTTTCCACATTTCCCTCGTGTTCTCAAATGCCTGTCGTGTTTTATCATAGTGTAATACACGGCTTAGGCTTCTTTATTTGTTAAATAATTCTCATGATAAAATATTTCTTCCGATAGATTACATGTACCATATAAAATCTCTGCGGAGTGCCTTGTAATCGGCTTTGCCTATTTTATAACCATGAAATTTTAGTGAAGCGAAAAGCGAAAATTGCGAACGGATGAAGGAAGTCGGATCAGTCACTCAGTATTCTGCATCTCAAGTTACTCAACTAAATCAGAGTTAGTATCTAAGTATGACTAAATCGAGTCTAATTTTCTCGCCTAGCTGCACGTGTTAGCCATATCCTGGGTGCTAGAGACTTTTCAAGTTCGGTTTCCGGTTTTGAGTGTAATTGAACTTTGGCCTTCCACAACTTCCACTGTATTATTTACTCAAACGAAAGTTAGATTACTGTACAGCGCCACAAATGATCCCCAACCATTGGACCGCAAATGATCCCGAACTGCAAATGATCCCCGATGTGGACCGCAAATGATCCCGCCGTAAAATTAACGTGGACTGGGATGGAGTTATTATTTGTTTATTTATTTTTCAACATCCAACGATAACTTGAATAAATGTAAAGAAAAGATGCTGAAAACGTAAACGCAAATGAGCGCGTGGTCAAGCGCGTGCACATTCATAACAAGAGATTTCCCTCAGGCTAAGCTCGACAGAGAAATAAATGTTTTTTCTTTCTCTGAAACGAGCACGGTGACCTATATTTTTATTTCATAATTTCAATATAACAACAGAATCCTCAGTAACTGAGAAAAAAATTAGCAGAAATCTATAACTACTTTTTAGGCAAATGTTATAAATTCTACAGGGGAAGACATGACGGGCCGAAAAGCACATGCCCAAATTTTGTTCCCTTGACCGGATAAAAAAAATGCAGGGTATTTGAAGACATTTTTCCCCGACGTGGATGAATAAACAATAAAAAAGTCAAACTCTGTGTTATATAACGCGCTGCATTGAAAAATAATTGAGCTTATTTGTTGCGCACTGAGATAACCAAAATCACCTAAATAACCATATTTGTAAGTATTGTGGCCTGAAAACAAGCACGGTGACCCTCTCTTTCTATTACGTTTTTAATATCTCCTTGTACTGTAACGATCTATGGCGTTCCATCTCATTTTTTTCGTAACAATTCTTCATAAAAAATCACGGAAATACTAGAGCTCGCAAACAAAGATTCCATTTCTTAATTTGCTCGATCTGCAACAATAATAGCTCCCGATAGCTTAATGCTACCATAACGAAGACATAAACAAATTTTAATACATGTACTACCAGTAAGAACGATCGTGACATCTTCAGCGACTTATAAATAAACACAATCGCCTTCATTACCGGTGGGAAACATGTGCGGGAAACCGAGAAACCGGAAATCTTTACGAACCAAAAGTATGACAGCGCCGGTAAGTCCGTTTTCGAGACAGATTGCCTCTCCAAAGAAGTCTTGCTTCTTGAACTCCCAAGTTCCCAATCTGGCTACACTTCAAAATACCAGGCCACGATGCGTGACATTAAATGCCTGTTCCCGTGCGCAATCCCACAGTCAATCGAATTTGCATATGGAAACAAAGAGAAAAACTTGATGTATAGACAAAACAAGCGTGCACTGGCACACGAATATACCTCTTTCTAAAATCCATCAGCCGAAACAAGCGTGCTACTTATGAAAAGTAAGGGTACATATGAATGTTGTGCCGCGTAGCACTGGGAACACAAATAGTGGAACCAGAGAATTAACTCTGAAGTGTAAATTTAAGTGCTATATAAAACCAGGAATAACCCACTGGGCGTTAGCCCTAGTAAAGGGAAACAGGGAACCACACGAGGCAAAGAAAAAATCCTTTGACCTCGGTGGGAATCGAACCCACGACCTCCGCATTAGATCTACCGTCACTCTGCCGACTGAGCTACAAGGTCGCACAGAGAAAGTCGAGGACGATTTTAGATGGTGAATCGCGGCGGTAGATCTAATCCGGAGGTCGTGGGTTCGATTCCCACCGAGGTCAAAAGATTTTTTCTTTGCCTCGTGTGGTTCCCTGTTTCCCTTTACTAGGGCTAACGCCCAGTGGGTTATTCCTGGGTTTATGTAGCACTTAAATTTACACTTCAGAGTTAATTCTCTGGTTCCACTATTGCTTATGAAAAGACCTCGTTCTATAATCCATGAACAGAAACCTGCACTGGAGTTTTGATATCCATTTTTCCACTGCGGGAGTGCAGGACTGTGGGAGCAATAGTTTTCACTATTATTATCATGTTACACCACTACAAACCTGGGTATCGGAGATTTTTGTTGTTGTTTCGCGTGAACTATATCGTACAACCTGCGTACAACTCAAAACCGGAAACCGCACTTGAAAAGTCTCTCAGTAGCACCCAGGATATGGCTAACACGTGCAGCTAGGCAGTAAAATTAGACTCGATTTAGTCATACTTAGCTATTAACTTTGATTTAGTTGAGTATCCGTTCGCAATTTTCGCTTTTCGCTTCACTAAAATTTCATGGTTATAAAATAGGCAAAGCCGATTACAAGGCTCTCCGCAGAGATTTTGACTAGGTTTACACTGGAGGGGATTTTTCCGGATTCGTAGATGTTTCCGGATTCATCAGGTTTAGAGTATTCGAATTCGTTGGCGTTTACACTAAAAGGATATTCGGATTGCTAACAGGACGACAACTCCGGGAACATTCACGATAAAATGGTTAACAAGCTGTTTGTTGCCTCGACCACGAGAAACAAAATAAAAGCGCCAATTTGAACGAAAGCGTCATTCCTTCACTTCATTAAAACTCGCTGAAAATTTGAAAACTTTGTTCGATTTTTCCAAACGTTGATTCCCTTAAATATTGCTTTCACTAGCGTCGATTGTCTTCAAGCTGCTTTGAGCGCTTGTTTATCTGCCCGTGATTGGGAAACGTTGGCTAGCGATAATTTTTGAACGAGTAATAATTTCTGAGGTTCTCTAACTTTCTTTAAAAACGTTCTCCAGTTTTCGAAACCGGGCTCTTTTTACCCCAATTGGTTCATGAAAATATCTGTTAAGTTTTTTATCTGAACTCTCAGCTTTGCTGACGAGAGAGAAAATAAAATGTGAGCTAACTGCGCGAGTTTTCCGCTCCGTTAGTCACGCACTAAACTCCACTTTCTTCTTACATTTGCATACACTGAACTCGAACGGAGAAACCCATGGGACAGCTCTACCATTGAAATCATAGCAATAGAAGTTCGGGGCGCTAATAAATTGTCAACACGCGACTAATAAATGTTTTCGAACACATTTCTTGATTAGTACTTGTATTAGCGAAATGATTCAAATACACACAGATTTGAAAGGAATAAAAAATACACTTATTGACAATGCTACGATGTGTTTTACACAAAGTAAATCAGGAAATTAGGATGCAATGAACAATAAGACTGAAGTCTTCTTAACAAAGAAATAAACTCCAATAGAACAACACACTAGATATCGGTTTGAAATACATTTTAACTGAGAACAAAACACAGTAAGTCTAGTCGTCATCTTGTGGAATGTGTTGCTTTACAAACAATCGATTAAGCAAGAATTCCCGCTTATCAATGGCTAGTTCTGTCGATTCTAACCAATCAAACCCATCTGCATCTTTGAGAACTTTTTGAGTTTCCATCACTTTTTGGAAGGTGTGATCTTTTTTCAACGCTCGCATCCACTGCAGATACTCTAACAGTACTTTTCTCAGTTCTTTTCTGTAGAGAGGAAGGAGAGCGTTCTGCGCTTTAAGGTGAGCTACATTTTCCGAATCTCCGTTCCTTTTGTACTCGTCGGCCAAAGCATTGAGCTGAACCTCTAACAAGAGTGGTTGGATTGGCCAACAGGCCCTCATCAACTAACAAGTCATAATGGCCAGGCTGGCCTACTCGATCAGGTGTGTAAAGAACTCTAACTGGTTCTACATCTCCAAAAACCCCCTCACCAAATTTATGTTCACAAACAAAGTTTCCACCTGCCGGCTCCAAATAAACATGTACTGGGCAACAAGAAGCATAAACCACTGCTAACAGTTCTGGCATGCCTACATATTCATCTGTGCGCAACATCGATTGAACACGACTTTGGAAGGAAGAGTAAAAAATGCCATCTTGTTTTTCACACAAGGCATTAAGAATTGCAGGATCAAGCTCTAAGAAAAACTTCAAGTTACTTTTCATTATATCAACTGTGGCTTTCCTAAGTGAATCAGCAATTTCTTCCTCAACTCTTAACAACCCATTATCTACTGGAAGACCAGTTTCGGTTCTGTCACAGGTTAATAGCTCTGCATTGTTTCGAATTGCAATGGCCCTAAAGAAACATCTACCATCACCATAGACTTTAAGAGGCTGCAAATGTGAAACTTTTTTTCTGTAACAAGGAACAATTTCATCAGGTAATTGCTTGATAAAATGTGGTTGTGGTTCAACTGCTTGTATGGTTGTCCCATGAAAGCCACAGTTCTGTGAACCTGCCTTCAATGCAGCAAATGGGATGCCTTTATCAACGTTATCAATAGAAGACACAGCAAAAGCACCTGGAGTAAATTCATTTCTAAACGATGACATGAGTAGTTGTTCACTCCTGTCAACAATAAACCTGGAAAGGGTATCTCTTGAAACTGTTACCCCAAAGTG
>JAOCPT020959581.1:0-14854 GCA_026546935.2 Palythoa grandiflora | reverse complement strand
TAAACGCCGCCCTCGAATAAACGCCGCACCCAAATCATGAAAAATTTAATAAACGCCGCGGCGTTTATTTGAGGAAACACGGTATACCTGACTTCTCAAGTTCGTGGGCACAGCGCAGGCCCTCATTTTGTTAGACTTGCCACGTTTACAAAACAAAACAACTCTTACCTCCGAAGCTGCTTTTGAAAGTTCTTCCTTGAGGTCTTCTTGAAAAGTTTGTTCAGAATCGCTACGGCTTTGCAACCTATTAAGTCCGTCCGTTCCAAACACTACATGGCTATCACGTACTCCCGCTAGTAAACTTTTCCTATTCTCTAACTCTGTTACCTCGGTTTGTAATGTGGACAATTGTGCTCTCAATTCACAAATTTGAGTTTGCAGTTGAGTCTTTTCATCTCTTAGATATTTTAATTCATTGTAATCCTTTACGTTTGATGTTTTCGGGCTTGGTGAAGAATTTAATATTGTTCTAGTGAATCTCGATTCATTTGATAACGATGAATCAATTCTCGTAAGAATGTCACGGTCTGACCCGTAATTTCCGCTTGATGTAACAAATTTACTTGTAGAACTGGAATCAGGTTGTGAATATTGAAGTCTTGGTGTTGATGCAGAGGGGATGTCGGTGGCGAAGCTATCACAGTGATCAATTTCTTTTCGTAAAGATAAAAGAGTGTTTTCAATCTCCCTTTTCTCATTTCGTATGAATTTCAGTTCATTTTCCTCTTTTATTCTCTCTTTTTGAATTAGAACAATTTCGTTTTTAAGTTTGTCTTTTTCCATTTTTAGTGACTGCAGTTGACGCTGCTCCTGTCCAACATCCAATGAACTGTAATTTTTACCCTTTTCTTGTCGAATGCTTATCAATTCTTTTTCTTCCCGATGCTTTGTGCTTTGGATCTTTGATACTTCATGTTGTAGGTCGGACTTTTGCTTCTTGAGTTTTGTCAACTGCTCTTCAACTTCTACAATGTCCGTATTTAATCCTGATATAGCGCTTCCCTTCTTCCTCCAAGAATCGTCTGCTACCGAAATGTCAGCCTCAAGTTTCCACTGTTGACTCTGAAGAGCATACAACTCCTTCTCAATGTTATTTTTTTCCTTTCTGAGAGAGCTTATCTCTTCTTCTTCGCTTTTTCGTGCATTTCGTAATACGGCTGCTTCCGCTTCGAGCCGCGTTTTCTGGCTGTGAAGTGCTGTTAGCAAGACATCAAGCTCTATTTTCTCTTTTTTCAACGATGTTGTGTCTGTCTCTTCACGTTTTCTCACATCGCGTTGAACAGTAATTTCAGTTTCCAATTCCGTTTTTTTCCTTCTCAGGGCTGCAACTATCCTTTCAAGTTCCATTCGATCTCTCTTTATTTCGTGGATCTCCTTCTCTTCAATTTGGAGAGACTCTTTTGATATTTGAAAAGTCTTTTCAGACAGCTGGGACTGAAGTTGAAGTAGTTGTTTCCTTAGGCTTGATAGCTCACCCGTAAGTTCATCTCTTTGCTGAGTGAGGCGGAGTATCTCCTCACTCTTAACATCTTCTCGAAAACGATCACGAGAAACCTGTACGTCACTCATTTTATTTTCAAATCGTTTGAATTCACCCTGAAGACTTTCAATTTTAGTTTCTAAAGTTTGTTTTTCAAGTTTCAGAGGTGTAATAGCCCCCTCCAAGTTATTCTTTTCCTTGGTGAAACTGGAGACCTGTTTTTCAAGGTCAGAAACATCTCTTTGCAGATGAGATATTTTATGTTGAAGTTCTCTTTGTTCTTCTTTTAGCGAGGCAATCTTGTAATCTAGCTCGTGTGTTTGTTTTTCGATATCCCGTCTTTTTAGTTTTTCGTCGCTATCATTTTGTTTTTCAGTTGTCTCTTGTAAGATCTTCTTTCGGCTCCGTAAATCTTGTTCTATCTCTACTTTCTCACTCTTCAGGTCACGAATATCGCTCTCTAAGTCCTGCTTTTTTTTAATCAATCGGTTTATCTTTTCTTCCAGCTCATCTGTTTCCCTACATTGTCTTGAAGTCGTTGTTTGATCATTAGAACGCGAGTTTTGACTTTCCTCAAATCTTACGTTTCTTGTGACGTGTTGGTGGTGTTGCGTGACAGAAGTCTGCTTTTCGATGTCAGACTTAAACCGTTTCAGCATAGCAAGTTCATGATCCAACTCTATTTTTGCTCGCTTAAAAGCAGATACCTCATCTTCTGACTCACTCAACTTCCTTTTTAGGCTCGACACCTGTTCTTCCAAGTCAATCTTTTCTCGTCTTATAGCTGCAAGTTGATCATCTGACTCAGTTTTGTCACGCTTTAATGCTGAAATTTCGTCTTCGACTTCTAACTTTTTCTTTCTCAATGATAGTAGTTCGTCTTCCAGCTCTTCAACCTTTCGTTGAAGTGAAGAAACTTTATTCTCTAAGTCGTATTTTTCGCGTTTGAGATCGTGAATTTCTTTCTCGTTCGTATTAATTGCTTCTTGTAAAGACACGAGCTCGCTGTTATCAAGCGAGGTTCTACTGGTTTTCTCTGCTTTATCCTTACTTAAGCCAGCCGCGTTTTGAGTGCGTTTTAGAGCGGCTATTTCGTCTTCTAAGTCTATTTTCTCTCTTTTGAATGCAGAAAGACTTATCTCTAACCTTTCTTTTTCCAAAGTTAAGGTTGATAACTCACTGTCTTTTTTGCGAATGACTTCCTTAAGTTCATTTTTTTTATTAGCATTTTTTTGACTCACCAACTGTTCTTGTTGACTATTTAACTCCATTTCTTTCATTCTAATATTATTTTCTAACTTTTCTCTGTCTCTCAATAATGTTTCTTTCTCTTGCGTTAACAAATTTACTCTCCCTTCTAGCTCAAGACACCGCGCATGCAAAGTCGACAGTTCAATTTCTTGCGTTTTAGAAATTTCTTGTTGTGATGTTGTCTCCAAAATTAACTTTTGTGAGAATTCATTTTCAATTCTTGCTCTGATTTCTTCTCTTTCGCTATAAACTTTTCGACGAGCTTCTTCACGTTCAAAATCAATCTGCTTTCTCATTTCCTCGGTTCTTTCATTCAGCAGGACTTCCAACTGCGTATTTTCCTGGCGTAAAATATGAATTTCTCCCTGTAACTCTACTATGTTTTCTTCCCACGGTCCTCTTTCTTTCATTAACATCTGGTGATATCGTTCTTCAGTTCTCAGTTTCATGGCCTTTTTGTCTTCCGCATATTTTCGGCCCATTTCAACAATCTCATCCTCATATTGTTCTTCTAGTTTTCTACGCTCCTCCTTTAACTTTCGTTCGATGTCCCTCTTATCTCTCTCTAGAGTATCGAGGTCTTCTTTCAATTTGTTGTTCATCGATTTCAACAATGTTGTCTCATTTTCAAGTTTCATCGCAAATTCAGATTCCAAATTTGATTGTATAGACACTCGCTGCTCAGCGAAAGTTATTTCCATCTCTTTTATTTCTCTCTCAAACTTGGTAACGATAATCTCCTTTTCATGTTTTAAGTTTTCATTTAATTCCCGCAGCTGTAGTGTTAGTCTTGTAATATCAGCCTGTAACTCGTTTATATTTTCTTCATATTTCTCTCGTTGCTTGGACAATTCATTTGAATATTTTGCCTCTACTTTTCTCTGCAAATCTTGCATCTCCTGCATACGAGTTTTTTCAATTTCATTTTTTTCTCTCTCAAATTGTATTTCAATTTTCTCACGGTCATGCCTCAGACGATTTTCAAGCTCACGTTTTTGCCATTGTAAGTCTGAAATCACAGATTTTTGTTCCTGTATAATAACCTCATACCGGCTCCTCTCTTGCTCTAGTCGTCTGTTGAAATCCTCTTCGACCTTTCGTTTCAGTTCGCGTTTCTCTACTATAAAGCTTTGCTCTAGAACTTCTCTTTCCCGCTCAAATTTATCCTCGAGGTCGAGGTCAGGCCGGACACCGCTCGTAACATGTCCATTTTGCATCCGGAGATATATCTCTGCGATTTCCCGTATTGCACTCAAGTCCATATCAGCAGGCCCTTTTGTGACCCGTCTTGCGCTGCTGCTTAATTGCTCCCACTGATTTTCAAACACTGCATCATTTGAAGAATGATCGTGAGAACACGAAAAACCTAAAGCGGAGTCAGCAGAACTTGAAGTATATCGGGGCTCACTTGGAAGAGCCTCTCGATTTGTGTTCCGAAGCATATCTTGTCTTTCCTTTTCAAATTGCTTAAGCAGATTGCTCCTTTCTTGGCGAAACTGCTCTTTCATGCGAGCCAGCTCCTCGTCATGACCTTGTTTGAGGATATCCTTCTCCAGGATAAATCCTTTGACGATATCGTCGATTTCCTGATTGTAGTTTTCTTCTTGTAGTCTTGGTCGATCCCCGTCTTTGATTTCCTCTAACAAATCCTGAACTTCTGATGAATCAGACATGTTTTCTTCGTTGATATCTCATCCTATCCCAAACATAAATAAAATAAAAATATACATATAAGTCCGGGTAAACTCGACTAAAATATGATATTATAGTTGTAATTATAGCTAACTTGAATTTGTATACTAGGCGATATTTTGAATAACTAAGGCACCTGTTTAAATACTGTTTACCAAATATGGGAAATAAACAATAGGTTCTGACATTCTGTTTGCGGGTGTTTTAAATCTATCGATATATTCTACCTCGCGTTCTTTGAGAGAGTAAATGTTGCTATAGCAACTAAAGGCGTCAAAATATAAGTTTAGCGCTGTGATTTTACCTACTTTAAATGAGTTTAATATGAACATTGTACGGTGCACACTTTTTAAAGAATATATCTTGAATGCAAATGTGAGCCCTTTAAAATAAAAATAAATAATTATAAGTTTGACGAAGAAGGAAGTAGTACAATATACAATGTAAATGAACCACTCTCCAAATTGTACTATACAGAAAATTCTGGAAGCAGGTTTGTTGTTCTTCATCGCTTCGTGAAAATCTTTCCACCTCAAATGGTTGTCATGGTTTAGGAAAAACGCTCAAATTTTGTACCGTGCCATGTCCATAATAGTGTTACGATCGCGGAATCAAATTCTCAAAAGAAATTGGAGTGAAATGGTTAAAGTCTGTCAAAGTCTAATAGAAAGTCTATGTTGCCATCAAAAACAATAAAGTGTATCCTATAACAGGTAGGGCAGCATTGTACGAGAATTAAAAGTCTGTTATAACTGTGCCGAAATTCGGTTTGAATAAGGTAATAACATTTAAAAGTTAACATTAAAATTGTAAAAACTACACTTTTGTAACTAAATGAATCAAAGTTTAGATAAAAACATGATAACAGAAGAAAACAAAGTGTTATTAAAACATACTGTTAGATTTGTAGAAAGTCAGATGTATTAGCTTTCGAGTGGTTTAGTAAATATGAAAAATCTTAGACAGGTCTTGTTTACGTACTTTGAATCTCAGAGAACATTTTTGTTTTCTTATAACTTATCTAAACATGAAAAAAAACATTAAAACATACGTCAATGTTTTGACAAGTGTGTAACGACATGGAATTACTTTCAAGTACGCGAATTTATGTAAACTTTTATGTATCAGTTTCGTCAGTATTATTACACCTATGAGATTTCTTAGTGAAATGAAATAGTCGAATGTGTCTGCGTATATCTACTCAATTGTAATCCATCGCTTTTGACACAAACATTGAATAAAAATGTTAGAAAGTTCATTAATATGTGTTAGGTTTCGCATTCGTTTCAATGTTTCTTTTTTAATTTTTATTTATTTTAGTTAAAGAAAATGAAACCTGTGATGACAGTTCAACAATAATACTATTAAAATTGCTTTTGATCAACACCAACACTACGTTTTAAACATCAAAAGTTACGTTTTAAAAGAGTTGAGGGTGCTCGCTATTTTTACTTTTATTTATGAGCGAATAATTTGCGCATATGCAACTTGTGTAAGGCGGAGTGTTGGCTTTTTGCCAAACCTTGCAAAGAAAAACATAAGCGAATGTGTTTATGTCACGAATAAAATTTAAAAGCTATGTTACTGTCGAGGCTTTAGAATCTTCAGCAGTTCTAATCTGGTTAAGCCGTTTGTCGTACACTTATTATGGTTATTTAGCTGCCTGCATTACATTTATGTGAAGGACGCGATAGTACATTTACATGGCTTCAGTTTTTGTTTGTTTATCACGTTGTCTACTTAAAGTTTTTTTTTGTGTAGGTTCCTCATTATTTTTAGTTGATCAGCTACGTTAAGAGTTTTAGTTAGAGATACCTTCTGCATTTCTGCCGTTCCAAGGAATGTAAATTACTCAAACAGAGAAATACAGTTCTTTGATGAAGCTAAATCATATTCACAATAAAATATTCTTACCCGAAGCGTTTGCCAACTTTTCTATCTCTACAGGGATTCATTGCGCGAGTTCTTCCCAATGTATCTTCAGAAAACTTTGTTATATGAGGTAGCCAAATTTCCCTTTATATTCAGGTGAATAAACTTTGCTAAAATAGATGATTTGTTCTAAGGATTAACTCAAATGTTGTTCGCATGGTTTTCGAAGAGCAGGTACCCAACAACAAGTTTTAGATACTAGTCCAATAACCTGCAAGCATTTGGAAGTTTGATTAGTGTTTAGGCTTTTTCCCTGCTTGTGACACAGGCAACCCAAACTCAACGACTGAGTATCCCATTGAGGAGTTTCAGTGATAACGACTGAAGTAACCATTTTACTAAATCTTCACGGGAGTTGCTGTCGATTGGACAAAAAATCTGAAATTATTACAGAAATGTTATGAAATAGTACCTTTTAAATACTTCCAGAAGATGTTTCATTTCAAAATGTGCTAGCTGTTTTGCAGTACAGCTATTTCGTTTTCGTCTAACTGGGACTCGTGTGTTCTTGATGACGCGTCATGTGTAAACAAAGTAATCACAGAACCGTAATCCTAATCTGAGCACCTGCAATAGTTTTGTTATCTTGAAAATGAAATTAGCTTTGTTTTATTAAGGGAGTAATTGAACGTAAATAAAGAAACTTGAAATAGTCTATATTTTCTAAATTAAT
This sequence comes from Palythoa grandiflora, assembly GCA_026546935.2. NCBI lineage: Eukaryota > Metazoa > Cnidaria > Anthozoa > Zoantharia > Sphenopidae > Palythoa > Palythoa grandiflora. The sequence goes on along the minus strand of JAOCPT020959581.1, from coordinate 7,826 downwards.
CGAAGTAAAATTTGAACGTGGTTAAACACTGCCGAAAGCTACCATCTTTGGTTGTCTTTTCTTTTGGAATTTCTCCTCTGATGGCTTGAGAAAGGTTGCGTGCAGAAACAGCGTCATTGTTTGTGTTGTTAGTGGCATTTTGTTTTGTCAACCTTGCACATATCAATACTAGTTGACATCAAAATTTCATAACAGTGAGGGTATTTAGTGCTTCTCCCAATAGCAAGCTTTGATTCCCCAGGGGAGTTGCTTGTACTTTTTCTTCCTTACCTAATGGCAGGTTACTCATGATGAGAAAAAGACTTAAACACCGAAGATTATCACGATATATGAAAAAGATTGAAGAAAACTAAGACTCATCTAAAAGTTTTGCTATTTTGATTAAAGTAATATAGTTTTTCGGAATTCTTTTGGTGTGATGAATTATGTGAGAACATGTGCAAGGTTGACAAGACACAAATGCTGGCGATGTTAGAGCGGGGAAAGAAGTGATAGATAAAGATAATCAACATTGTATAGATTTTAATTTCTTTTTGTGTGAATAGCCGATTACCAATAATTTCGTTAGTTTAACGTAGTAACTGTTAGACATTAAACGCTGAAGTATTTGCAACTAAAAGAGGAAAGAACTGAAAAGTTGTCCAGTGACGCCCAATTCGATTCTAGTGTTTCTACTTTGCCTTCTATACGAAATCTACTATGTGAAACATTTTTCGGTTTCAATTTTTGCAGGTCCAATACCTTTTTAATCAAAAGGTTTGATCTATTTTTTATACCAAACCCTACAGAGACTTGATATAACAAATAAAGAAGCCTTATCCGTGTAATAGACTGTGATAAAACACGACGGGCATTTCAGAACACGAGGTAAACGTAGAAAACACGAGTCTTCATTTGCTTTATAATATAAATAGGACCCTACGCGCGCTGCCGAAAAACAAAACAAGCTTTTTTATGTTTTATAGTTTGATAGAACATGGGTTTTTGACCAATGAGAGCGCGCATAGGCTTCTATCTATATTATGAAATCTGATAATGGAATGAAGGGTTCTACTTTTCCAGAGCAGAACGTTAAGGTTCGACAACAGTTCTTCAATACTGCATAACGAAAGGGATCTGACAATTTAAGACTTTCAAATTTACGTTTTTAAGATTTTAACTTTTCACCAGAAGGTTTGTACTGTATGATTGGATTAGATCGGTCTTATGACAACTCTGTTTTTAATCGTTATTTTTATGCTGCTTTTCATAGAGAAAAAATAACCATTATTTAACCATGAAATTGGTGGTGGTGATGATGATGGTGGTGGTAGTAGTGGTGATGGTAATGAATGATGATGTTGGTGATGATGATAATGATGATGATAAAAACGATGGTGGTGATGATGATGGTGTTGGTGGTGGTGATGGTACTGAATGATGATGTTGGTGATGACAATGGTGATGATGATAATGATTGCGGTGATGATAGTGAAATACTTCTGAATCCAAAGAGGATTTGTGGTTGCTGAATTCTTTTTTTATATTGGATTCAGACGAAAGCTTTCGAAATACCACTTGCTTTTGAACAAATCTCACATCAGTGGTTCGTGTCACGCTCAGCTGTCACTTGTTCAAAAGACTAGGGCTGTTTACCATTTGTACCAAAAGAAAAACAATTGAAATGGATGAAGAGTAATGGTACAGTCCGCTTATCGTTTGCAGAGAAAAACCGGAATTTACTGTCAGAAATCCAAGTGGTACTGTAACAGCTCGTTCCACTGAAAACACGCTCAGTGGAACTTGTTACAAATGGTAAATAATTTTTCAGTCATTTCAGTTGGAATGGAAAGAGAGAAATGACGTTAGAGGTTTTCCATCTTTTTCGAAAAATTTTGACCGAGATGAAATGTACTTTTTAATTACGGGCTGCAAATTCCGTTTTATCTGTGCAAATGGTCAGCGGCCCAGATTTCATTTAAACATAGGCAGAAACAGCCATATCGTAATTTTATTATAGCTATCGTGTTCCTGAAGAGTATTAACATGGGGTACAGAAAATACTGACTTACGTTTTTGTTGATGAAAAAAGTCAGAGTGCTGCGTTACAAATTTTGACAAAAAAGTAGAAAGTGATCGAGGACTAATCAGGATTTCTTTCCTTGACCAGCATATTGTTGCAAATGTTAGAATTAGGCGATTTTGGGAACATTTTTTAAGGTTTCATCACAGCATAACCAAAGAAAGGGGGTCAATCAGACTTCCCTATCTAATTTTACATCCAATGGCGATAAAGCACAGCAGGCTGCTTCTCCGTTATTGCAATTCTGAAAACAGTTCATTTTGTGAAACACCGTATGTTCTCTGAATTAAACCAAAGTAAAATTTCAACGCGATTATAAATTACCGAAAGCTACCTTCTTTTGTTGTCTTTTCTTTCGGGATTTACCCCCTGGTAGCTTAAGAAAGGTTGCGTGCAGTTGTAGCGTCAATGTTTGTGCTATTAGTGGCACTTTGTCGACGTTGCATACATCAACACTGCTTGGCATCAAAATTCCAGTAAGGGCATTTAGTGCTTCTCGCAATAGCAAGCTTTGATTTCTCAAGGGAAATTGCTTGTACTTTTTCTTCCTCACATTCAAAGGCAGATTACCCACGATATATGGAAAAGATAGAAGGAATGTAAGACTCTTCTTTTTTGTGATTTTGATTAAATTGACATAGCTTTTCGGAATCCTTTTGGTGTAATGAAATGTATATATAGTAAAGAACACACAAATGTTGGCGATGTTAGAGCGGAGAAAAAAGTAATAGGCGAAGATAATCAATACTACATGGATTTTAATTTCTTGTTGTGCCTCCTCAGGTAAATTGACTGGTACGCATGCGTAGTCAGATCCTCAGGTAAATTGACTGGTACGCATGCGTAGTCAGATCCTCAGGTAAATTGACTGGTACGTATGCGTAGTCAGATCCTCAAGTAAATTGACTGGTACGCATGCGTAGTCAGATCCTCAGGTAAATTGACTGGTACGCATGCGTAGTAAGATCCTCAAGTAAATTGACTGGTACGCATGCGTAGTCAAATTGTCAGGTAAATTGACTGGTACGCATGCGTAGTCAAATCCTGAGGTAAATTGACTGGTACGCATGCATAGTCAAATCCTCAGGTAAATTGACTGGTACGCATGCGTAGTCAGATCCTCAGGTAAATTGACTCAGTGGTACGCATGCGTAGTCAAATTCTCAGGTAAATTAACTGGTACGCATGCGTAATCAAATCCTCAGGTTAATTGACTGGTACGCATGCTTAGTGAAATCCTCAGGTAAATTGACTGGTACGCGCATGCGTAGTAAGATCTCAAGTAAATTGACTGGTACGCATGCGTAGTCAAATCCTCAGGTAAATTGACTGGTACGCATGCGTAGTCAAATCCTCAGGTAAGTTGACTGGTACGCATGCGTAGTAAGATCCAAAAGTAAATTGACTGGTACGCATGCGTAGTCAAATCCTCAGGTAAATTGACTGGTTCGCATGCGTAGTTAGATCCTCGGGTAAATTGACTGGTACGCATGCGTAGTCAAATCCTCAGGTAAATTGACTGGTAAATTGACGCATGCATAGTCAGATCCTCGTAAATTGACTGGTACGCATGCGTAGTCAGATCCTCAGGTAAATTGACTGTACGCATGCGTTGTCAGATTCTGACTAAACCTACAGGAGAAGTGAGCCCTTCTTTGAATTCATACTTTTAATACCACATTGAAACAGGCACAAACTAAGCAACAACTTGTAAACTATTTTTATTAGCAGAAAATCACACTTTTTCTTTCCCATTTTTTCCCTTATTTAAGACTAGGTCAGTTCTAAAGCTAATAGCGGAGCTTTTGCGGAGCACCATATCTTAAGATGAATAGGTAGAGTATATCTTTCGAGTTCATTGTGGATTGTTTACATCCGTCCTTACCTGCGTGCGTGCGTGCGTGCCCATACCCCAAAGAACCGGTGCAAAATAGTCGGTTCCAGCTCCAGAGCTCCGCTTTTAGGCAGTGCATAAATCTATACATTACAATACACTTGTTTAACTCTATAGCTTGTTCTTATAGCGACTGATTTAAGGGCGTCAGTTCACGCCAAATTTAGAGAAAGTGTACGAATCACCTACAAAATATTTTCAAACACAACTTACAGCAAATGAAGTATCAGAGTTAAGATATGTTATAATTCTAATTGGCCTAAACATTTAACCCCTTTTCTTACATTCGTAGATTAAAAGGTATAACTATCTAATTATCGAGGCGGTGGTGTTATTGGATCTTATTGTAGATATCACAGTGATTTAATTATGAAGCTTGTTTACTATCTTTGTTTTCTCTTTCTTTATTCTTATTTCGCCCTAACCATGCACAGAATACAGAAAAATTTGAAGTGCAAATTATAAAATTAATGGTCTATAACCTACAGGGGTTTTCAATAAGCGCCGGCAAAACTTCGCTGCCTACTCCACCTGAATTCGCTGATTACTTTGTTAGAAAAAACGTTGTTTATCTTGGTAACACTATAGCTGAGATAATAGGGACTTTAAACTACGACGGCAACGCCAACAACGAAGGCTTAGAAAAATATATTTCTGATTTACTCTTTACTGCTTTCTGCGGGTCATTAGGATTTAGTTTTCTCCGACTTAAACTTTGTGAACAGAAAAAGAGTAAAAGTTCCTCCTTGAAGATAAACAAACACTGAGAACATTTTTGTTATCACGTCCTCGTCGTCCCAAGAACTGCAAAATAGGTCTTTTCACGTTCTGTTTCTAGCGACAACTACGTGTAGGTGCTCAGGTCGATGCTTTCCAACGTATGGTTATTGTGTTTACGTATGTTCTTTCACGTCTTCGTCAGCGTCGCTGTCCTTATTTCTTAAACTTCAAAATATTAGGTCGTTCTGGTGAGTTTTTGGGTTAAAGTCACAAGTGATTGTAATCAATTGTGATGTAAAAAACAGAAGCTATCTGTGTTTGGTCAAAATACCTTAGTTCTTACTTGAGAATACAGAAAAATTCATATTTTATAATTTTCTGGGAGCGATAAAGCTCGCAGACTCCCCTGCACTAAATATTTTTGCTCATGCGAGAATTGCTGCTACTCGGCTATTTCTCAATTTTTGCCACCGACTTGGCTTCTCATTGAAACCCCAGAACTTAATTAGACTAGGCTAATTAAAACAAAAACATCTTTTGAAAGATTTTTTCTCAAACTTTGTGTACAAAGTGAGAGATTGAGTTTATAACTTCCTATCAAATAATATTTCAGCAGAAACGATATTTAGTCTATGTATAACATTATACTAACGCTCTTCTAAAAGCAAACCTTTGTTATAAGTGATAAAAGACTTTGCAAGAGCTTTCTTAAAATGAATTATAACATTCCATTTCATTTCATCTAAAATTGTACCACTAATCTAAAACGATTTGAAGTCATTAAGGCAGATATATAAATGGTCTTATTATCAGACCACGTGAATAGGCTCGATTTATCTCGATTCTGTCATAAAATGTTGTTTTGTTGTATAGACGTATCTGAAAAAGGTTGAGGATGGATAACAAGAGAACATGTAAAGTGCATATAACACATTTTTTTAAAAATTAATTATTTTCATTGATGTGCATAAAAAAGAAAACTAATATAAGGACGTGGAAAATGGAAATGTTTCTATTACATTTGGCGGCCAAAAGAAACGCTAAATTTCACTTTGAAAATATCCCGGAAATCAGGTTGAGATTTGGGTTGTGATGTCTCGAAGTTCTAATTCAGTGCTCGTCGCTTGTTTTATATCCTGGGTGCCAGAGGCTTTTTTTTTCGTTTCGGGGCAGCGAAAAGAAGCGAGAAGACGGGCGAGTAAAGAAGGATAAAAATCCCTGTTGGTTGCGGCCCTTACAAACCTCACTTCCATGAGTACTCGTTTGCTGATTGGTTAGCACTATTCGATCCATACAGGCTGTCATTGGTTGAACCACTGCTGTGCCCCTACAGCAGTAGTCAGCAAACGAGTTCAAAATCTGTACTCATGGAAGTGAGGTTCGTTACGGCCGCAACCAGATTTTTTTTTTTCCCTTCCATCTTCAACGTTCTTTTCGCTTCTTTTTGCTACCCCGAAAAGACCCGAAAAGAAAATAAAAAAACCTCTGGCACCCGGGGTACTTGTTTTAGCGTGTTTAGACAATTTTTGACTCGTATTTTTACAATTGTGATCATTTAACGCTACCAGTTTACAATGTTTTTTCCACGCTTCAAAATTTAAAATCTCTGTTAATGAATCGCGTCACTTGGCCGCGAGATCTTCTGGATAGTTTGAGTGTTTTGAGTGAAGAAAACTAAACTAGTTTTTAACTTTATGTAAGTGAAAAAATAAGTGAGTGATAAAATTCTGTCATATAAACTTTAATGATTGCGTCGCCCCTGTTAATAGCTTTTCTGTTATCTTCCCAGCTTTTCTCAATTGTTCTTTTTGTCTTGTAGCATGTTATTTAAATAGCGCAGTCACTGATCTGCACATGATGCGATGTTAGGCAAGAACACAGTGAAACAACACAAAAAAAATACTATTATCATTTTTTTTCCGTCATTGTGGCACATTCTACGTGCTAAAACTGAGAATTTGTCCGGCTAAATTGAACGCTTTAACAAAGCAATTAATGATTATTCAATACATTTTATCACTTTCAAATAAGTTTTTACGTCATTCGTCAAGAATATATTTTTGGTTTTACGTTTATAGTTTTGGTGTTATTTTACTGCTTTCTTGCTTAACATTGGCACAAGTTTCAACCATAATTGGAAATGTGACTGCGGCTTTTTAAGGCCGCTTGTTCATCGTGGCGACAAAATCTAATTGTCTTTGAATCGTTGGATAACGTAGCAATGGTTTGCTTCTTATTACGAGTCTGAATTACCGATTGCATCAATCGTAGAATCGATCGCATCACAGTGCTCTTCTTGCAATACTTCGGAGTCTTCCAGCGAAATAGTAAATTTTCCATCCGTTTTGTCGTTCTTACCATTTTTATTGGAATACTTTTGTAAATCGTTGGATATTTGGTTATCATTTCCGTGTTCCTCTGGATCTTCAACTGGTGTAGCCGAGAGGTGTTCCTCGATGCAACTGTCGTTGGTGTTGTTTTTGTCTTTGGGTAATTCGGTCAATGGCGGACTCTCGCAGGGGTCTTCCCCGATTGTGGTTGACTTGCTAAGCAAATTAGCCATTTTCAGCTTTTCACTACTATTATTATCTGTTTCACTGGACTTCTTTAGCAAATCTAATGAATTGCAAACTTCAGTCTGAGTCTCCTTGTTTAAGAAAAGTTCTTGCACTGTACCTGTTAATACCTGACTTTTCCTCATTGCCCGTGAGTCTTGGTGTTTTTCAGCATTGGAACTGTCGGTTTGAAACTCTGGCCTTTCGTTTTTTGTTGAATGTTTTTCTTTTTGGAAACTTGAAGATAGTGGTTCAATGTGTTGTCCATGAGTCAGTTTAATTTTTGAACTCTGCAACAAAGAATACATAATAAATTATTCAAATCATTAACTTATTAGACTATATTAGGGTTCACAGACTGATACAAACTAATTAATCTTTTCCCTTAGCGTTAAATCGTTTCGAACATTAATTAACTGTGATCAAGTTACCATTTTTTTATTGCTTGTTTGTTTGTTTGTTTGTTTAAGGTTACAGTACACCTTGGGCGGTGTTTCTAGTTTTCGTACGATATCTCACTCGATATTTATCGCAGACCTATAAACCTATATATCACTGGAAAGCTTAGGAAATTCTCTAAATGAATATTTAAATT
>JAOCPT020959580.1:0-23350 GCA_026546935.2 Palythoa grandiflora | reverse complement strand
TGGTTAAAGGTTAAAAGGTAAAGGGGTAGCTTGCTAATCGCCCTTTCTCACATCCAGAGGCTGAATTGCCAAGGACGCAGCTCAACGAGGTCGGACCGAAGGAACTGTGCTGCTGTCTAGGCGCTCGGACCCAGAACACGATCCATACATGATCTTGAAGCACAGCATCACAGCCAGATTTTATCAGCTGTGAGTCGATTTTACTGAGGGAGGAAAACCGGAGTACTCGGGGAAAATCCCTCGGAGTCAGATTGAGATCAACAAATCTCAGCCCACGTTGCAGAGTCCGTGAGTCGATCCCGGGTCATAGAGGTGGGAGGCATGAGTGATGACCGCTATGCCAACCTTACTCCCCTAATGGGTCTCTTTCAACAGTTCTTATGTACGCCATTGATAATAGAGAGTTTAAGAAACGAGGACGGCAACGCTGACGTTAAAGAACAATAGTAAACATAATCGCCGCACCGTTCGAAAGCATCGACCTGAGCAACTGTCGCTAGAAACAAAACGTGAACGGGTTTATTTTGGAGTTCTTGAGACGACGAGGACGTGATAACAAAAATGTTTTTGTATTTCTTTGCCTTTAAGGAAACTTTACTCTAACTTTTTTCTGAGCTATCTTAGTTAGCGTTGCAGTTGTAGTTTTTAAAAGTGCCTAATTGTTGAAGTAGAACATCTTAATTATTGTTATTAATGAATCTTCCAGTCCTTGATTGGTGAATTGAGACAAAGTTTTTTTTGTCTTGGAGGTGTTTTGATTCGAAAAGGTTTGTATGTGAACATAACTTGAGCAGAAATCCGCCTATTATAAACCTCTTCCGAGCAGGACTTAAGTATTATAATTTTGCCCTTCATTTTAAGCCAAAGAAATAAATAAAAGTATTATTGCCTGAGCCAACGTTTTAAAGCGCTTGCTCGTTACCCAGAGGTTCCAAGCACCGGTCATACTGGTATAAACAGCCTTCTGATCAGCACCCCTGCCAAAATTTTCACGCATTGACACTAAAAAGCGCCCTTGGGGGAGTTGTCAGTAGGTTTTTTAGGTTTTACATTTATGTTTTATGCTAAGTACCAACGAGAACAAGACACAGTCAACTCTCACCTTACGATTACCTCGCTATTACGGATTCCTGCTAATACAGGAAGAAAATGTCTCCCCGAACGAAAACTTAATACAAAATAGACAAGGCGTTTTAGAAAACTGTAAACTTGCTTGGCTGCTTTCCATGAGGAGCTAAGTTTTGACCCAAACCTACGGTAGTTTCAATTGTTACCTTAGTTTACGCTCCCCAAATCTGATACTGCGCTTTGCTCACACGTCTTTCCTATTGTTACATTATATTACCTTGCGATCGAGATTTTTTCTGCCTGCACTCGAAACACACCAACGTGCATCGGATCTATATTCTGCAGTCTTGTCAGCCTCGGGAGGTTTGCCTTGGCTAACTTGTTGCCAATGATAAATTTCTACAGGAATGACTTGATCTACGAGTTCACGCAGGAAAAGAGAAAGATTATCTCGCAAATGGAAGAAGATCTCCGACGAAAGACCGATGATATTAGAAGAGAATACGACAACAGAATGGATGACCTTATCAGGAAATTTGAGAAGGAAAAGGACGAGCTGATTGACAAGCTGAAGGAATTTGGAATGAAACGCCCCTGCCGCGGGGATGAAGGAGACCTACTCGAGAGGAAACTGAAGGAAACCCTTGAAACATTGAAGGTGAGATATAATTTTTGGCAACAAATTGCGAATCCTCCAGTACTGCTAAATTTTTACATTCTCTCTGCAAAATTTAAACTATTCAAATATAATATACAGCAGGTTTGAAGGAAAGAATTCAGCTAATACTGATAAGTTGTTGTAAACAAAAGAGAGCATTCCATTTTCGCTCTTTTTCTTTTTGTTCAGGCTCTTCAAATGACCGAAAGAAACTTTTGTTTCCTTATACTCTACACTCTTGCACCTAGTTGCACAATATTGCAAAATGTGAATTGTACTTGATTATTAAAGCAATGAAAAATGCGGTAAATTAAATGTGATGAGATTGAACTAGAAACACACCGCCAAGCTGCACTAAACTAAATAATGTTTTTGAGCCTAAGTGACTCATTGGAGAATATGTAAACACATTCTCCATTTGTAGGAAACTCGGGAGCGTCTCAGAGACCTTGAGAAAGAGCATTGCCAATTGAAAACGCAGTTTGGCAGCGAGAAACGAACTATCATACTGAAGTATAACCAAGACAGGAACGAGTTGTTGAGGAAATATGAGAACGAAAAGAAACAGCTGGCTGCTACGATTCACAACTTGAAACGAGAACTACAATGCGTTAAACAAGAGCGAGACAGCCTGTTTGATAAGTACAGGTATGCTTAAATTACGGAATTCATGGGAACTGAGTGTCCTAAATATAAACTCGTTAACTGATTATATAATAAAAATAAGAACAACAAAATTTATCCAAAATCTATATAAATAACACTTACACAGTGCATATTTATCGCTGTTCTAAACGCTTTAAAAGGAATACAGTTGAGGGAGGTTTAACAGTTGAGGGTGTTAAATAGTCCGCTACAGCTTCTCACATATATTTGAAACATTAAGAAAAGCCCTCATTGAAACAGACAGGCAACAACACCGGGATCACTGCTCTACTCATTTCGACAAGTGCGTGGGTTCTTTTAAGTCCCGGCTAGAGTGTCGAGAGACTAGACCTTCGGTTTAGTGTCCTTATTCGAAAAGACACGATGATTGAATCATTTGCAGATGTTAGAGCAAATACAGCGCCATCTCCCCAATCATTTTAAGACCCTAAGGGCCTGTTTACATGTGGGAGGTTGAACCTCTTGCCCGATTCAACCTAGCAAGCGCATGAACCAGTTGCTATACAAAATCTTTTGCTGTTTACATGAAAAGGTTCAAATCTGACCCGGTTAGCCGGTTCAACCCAGCAGCCGGTTCAACATAGCTGAGTGGGAGGTTGAACTGGGCACTAGGTACAAGTTTTAGCATGTAAGCACAAATTGGGGGTTGAACCGTTTTGACATGAAAATGACGAACAACAGTTGCAAGCAAATTTTACTCGTTTTAAGGCGAGACCAATTTAATTTTCGTCAGCACGGATCGGACCTACCCTGTTTTCACGAAGTGCAAAAAAAACAGTCCAGAATTTTAAAAAAAACTAAGCATCAACAACCAACCAAATGTAGCTGCAATGGATGAAAAAATGAGCTGACTGCTTGCGACTAAAGATATGACAGTCTTCTGAACAGTTCTTCATAAATAAACAAATTAAGTACATATGTTATAGTCAAGGTGTAGTGCAAAAAAAAAAAAAACCCTAACCCAGCACCTGGCTTTACCACTCTACCGGCATGTAAACCAAATACAAAGTCTAACTCCTTATCTAGACAGCGCTAGGTTGAATCGGTTGGGAGGTTTAACCTAGTGCATAGGCCCTAAGTGAAGTTTCAGCTGGGACTTGATTCTGAACCTCTCGCACGGCAAACTGGCACTATACCATCTACAGTCTGTACAAAATGTTTGGGAAATTTCATTAATTATGGTTTAATTAGTACAAAAACTGCTTCTCCCACAAGGGGGGTGGGGAGAGGATTAATTACGTTAGTGTTGGAGCCTTGCATTTTGTTGACACACGAAGAAAAAGGTCATCTGTCCCAGGTCTTTTTGTCCAGAGCTGTAGACTAACTTAACCCAACTGAAATAGTTAATAGTTAGTTCTTTGTTTTCTACAGGCGTGAGAAACGCAACAGTCAAACAAACAACACAACCATAAAGCAGGACATCACTAAGATTGAAATTGAGTACAACGACAAAATAAAAGTCGAGAGAGAAAACTTCCAGAAGACCATCAATGAGATGCGTAGAAAGCTCAATAATGCTGAAGACTCTATAAAGGACTTACAGATGAAACATAGAGACGAGTTGTATGAATTTGAACGTAAACTCGAGATCCAGGTAACGTATTCATTCACGATTGTATTAATGAAGCGAGGAGATTACAATTAGAGAAAACACACACATAGCCAAACTTCAATTTGACAATTTGCTAAAGGTAAAGATGAGTTTTATACCGTCTGGTATTAATGGAAGCCGTCGGTTCGCCCTTTATCCCTCACTCTGTCAGTGCTCCGTTTTACCGTATTTAAATTTCAAGCTCCACGGATCAGTGCAAGGTCGAAACAGACGCTGGAGTCACTGAAAATCAATAACGCAATTTATTGCCAAATTTTATTTCTAAATATTTGTGTTTCACTTAGATTTTTAATAACTCTGAATTTAAAACATAAAATTAAGGGGGCAGATCTTATTTCAAATTGGGTTCCATTCTTCTTCAAATGTCTACACGGCTTACAGATTTTTTGTGTTATTGGTAACTTTTTATTCAATAAACAAGTTTTCACCTAGAATTTTTTCGTTCCCGCAACTTCTTCGCTACAAAATCGAGCTATAGAGTTCCCGCGCCGGCCACGTCCAACCAAGATGGCCGGGAGTTGCTAAGTTTGGGCTCCAGGACAAGCCGTGACGTCATGTCAGGAATCGTCGACTTTTCCCGCCAGTTCACTTCACTGGCGTAAACAAACCGAAATCGTGTTCTTCTCTGGTCGTCAAGCAAATGCACATACAAACGCTTTGACACCCTCGTGAAGTGACGTCACTCGTCACCAATCTTCCATTACGTGGTCAATATAGTTGGGCTTGGCCAAAACGTAAATTTTAAAGCTCGATTTAGTGGCTCAAAGTTGACGGAATTGAAAATTTGTTTTAGAGTACATTTCTAGGCTTTGACTTCGTGTAGAGGACACAGATCATTTGAACTAATCAAAAGAAAGATAAAGCTTACCCCAACCCCACCTCAGCCAATCACAAACCTTGTTTAATTCTCTGTTCTCTACACGAAGTAAGAGCGCTTTTCTACGCATTCTAGAAATACCAAACACTACAAAAGCGCTGTTCGCCGTAAGTAAAAGATGTTGTAACTTTTTGCATTTAGGAGAAACGTATAGAGGAAGTGGTTCGCGCCAAACTTGAGGTTGAATATGAGCAAAAGCTCAAAGAGCAGAAGGACTATTCCGAACAAGCTCTTCGAGGATTGAGAAAGGAAATCACCTGTCTTCAGGAGCAAAGAAGACAAATCCAGCTCAAACTGACCAATCAGGACGTTACAAAAATATCTAAAGGTAATTTGCCTTTGTTTTATCTCGAACTGATTTGTCAATTAGAAGCTTCAAGTCGTCTTCAGAAACGACTGAAAATCGGAAACTGTAGACGCCATATTGCATCTCACAGGCGCTATCTATTTAACAAATAGATTCCGTGTTTGTGTGCGTCTGTTCAGTAATAGATCATAGATGACGTCAAACTGTGGTAAGAACAAAAAAGTGGCACACGTGGCGATCGTTTTATATAATAAAAAATTAAAAAATTTGTAATGGTGACGTGAATCAAGCGTCTGTTCTCTATTCGATCACGGGCGAGAACCAATCAAAATGGGAGGATAACTTGGGTTATTACATAACACCTGATAGATCGCGAGTACGATAGCTAATCAGATTAAAGCATTTGCGATCGATAGTGACGAGATTTCTAGTAAACACAAATAGAAACAAGCTTACGTGTGTGTTTGCCTCAGTTAGTAGATGTACACTATACCGCCAATACAATGATCAAATCCTGTTTTAAATATTATTTGCAATTTAAACTGTTTCAGAAAAGATCTAAATTTAAAACATTATCTAACTGAAATATTTTCACATTGTAGTGTTTATAGACAAGAACATTACAAGTACCACATCAACCAAAGACTTACTGCCATCTCGGCTTGAACAAGACTATAATAACTTAGTCCGGGAGAAGAAGGACTTGGAAAACAAGATTCGAGACTTGGAAAGGGAAATCGACGAGTTAAAAGTAAATACATCATACACACATAAGGTCTAACTAGCAGTAGATTGACTATGACTTAATGTTTACAGTAGAAGAAAACAGTGGAACGGATCGCATTGAAAGTGGAATAGATCGGATAAATTTGGTTCCAAACCTGTTTTTTCTCACGTTGCGCCGTGAAAACGGTCAAAACACCCTTGGGAACAGAACTCCTAGAGTTTTCTGGGCCAGCAGTTCCGAACTGACGGTTCCTCGAAACAAAAGCGTGTAAGCAATACTGTACCCGTTTCAGATCATATTGATTAAGGTCAAGACTTTTATCAAATACCTTTCTGAAATTTTGCTTGTGTAAAAGGTCATATTTTTAAGAGACCAGTACCAGTTTTATTCGATCCGTTCCTTTAAATTTTAAGTGTAAACGGGCCTTATGAGTTTAAACATTTTCCGGCATTTACACTGCCATCTTCAGTTACGATTTATTATGCGGATTACATGCATGCCCTAGCAACCGTGTAACTACCGAAAAATCTTTCAACTCATATCAGTTGTTTTGTTTTTCAAAATTATATACACATAACTAATTAAACATGAAGTTCCGCTTTAAAAGATATAACTTCTCCCACTATTACACCTAAAAATTTGAAACTGGTCAGTCTTACTTGAGGCTAAGTTCTCAAAAAAAGTGTAAATGTATCAAAAATTAGAATTGACCAATTTCCCAAATCCCGTCGATAAATAAAAATATTTTGACTTTTGCAGTTTATATAACGTCAAAATTAACGGTGGTGTGGTTGGCGCAGATGTAAGATCTCTGCCTTCCAACCACAGTGGCCAAGGTTCAAATCCTAGCTCAGCAGCGTGAGGAACATTTGTGTGACCTTTTCCGCCAAAGTTGACTTAGCTTTCTATCCTTCGGAGGTCGATGGATTAGTCCAAGGAGAGTCACTGACTCTCATCCACTTAACACTACAAAAACCGAAGATAACCACCGGCTCAAATGCGACTCTTAGCCCCGTAAAAGAATGTAGCTTTAGTTCAAAAGAGAAAATGAATGTAGTTGGTATTTTGACACGAGTGTGTGCTTGCATTCGTTATTTTATTTGTTTTTTTTTTAATTCCTATATTCTTTGTAGCGTGAGAAGAACGACATCAAAAATGACGCACGTCAAGAAAAACAACAGCAACAACTTGATTTTGAGCGTGAACGCAAGCGATTAGAAGACCGATATCACAAAGAGGTGGACGAACTGAGAAGCAAACTTGACGATTTGTATAAGAAAGCCATTTCTGAAGCTAAGGAGGTAGAGTAAAACAAGAAACGGGGCTTTACTCAAATATATATTAAATTTCATTATGGGCTTGAAAAATATTTAGATAATCCGAATGATGCAAAGTTTAGAAAATTTGTTACACAAATACGAATTTTCCGGCGCTCATAAATTTCACGTTGAACAAGGTCGATATGTTAATATACCGAAAGTACAACGACGTTGCAACATCTGCAAAGTTGTTAATTAATTGGGAACGAGTACCACTATCTATTTATGTGCAGGGAAAACACTTTTAAAGAACGTAGAGAAATTTTATAAAGGAAATTCTGAACGTTAATTATAAAACTTCATTTCATAATATACTTAATGTTTAATAAAAATACATATTACCTTATAGAACTTTGCTTCGTCACTGGACGGTCGACCAAGTAAATACGTTGTGAAAGAACTCCGCGAGAAAGTGACTACTTTGACAGACGAAAACGTTAGGTTAAAGTTCAAGGTCGAGGAACTAGAAAGCGAAGTCAGAGTCTATAAAGATAAGGCTTACGACCTGGAGAGCCAAAACAGGCAGCTCATCATTAGTGTGGTAAGTGCTGATACTTATAAAGGGCAATAAGACTTGGTGAAAAATATCGTCCACAGAGTTAACGGCTGACATTAAAATGTTTTAAGTACTATGATAGGTATATATTGTTTATCTTATATATGTCTTATATATAAGGGGAAGAAAATCAGCAGCACTTGAGTTCTTTTAGTTGCAGGGAGGCAATATGGGTGAGGGGACTCTAGCGCTGACTCAATAACCGGAGTTTCCTGATCAAATTTCAGGCTTCAACGGGATTCAAACCCGTGACCTTTTCGACACCGGTGCAGTGCTCTAAGCAACTGAAAAATTTGGGCATCAGTGGGATTCGATGACGTCATCATGCATGACAGTTATAAATACATCACAAAACAAGTTTTATTTATCTAACTCAATTTTGTTAAGAATATCTTTGTGTTTATCTGTTTATCTATTGATATTTTATTTTCTTCCGATCAGAACAAACGGTCTGACATCCTGTTGATTACTTATTGTTCACGAATATTACAAGAACACAGGCGTAGTGATATAACTGTTTGTTTTAGTTATAGCTTCTAGACGACTTTTCAACTCATTATATAACAATCAACGTTTATGGTTATTATAAGGCACCTTATATCTTTCTTAAGTAATACACTTCTGTTAATATAATCTTCTCTGTGCGTGGTATAATTAACTTGTTGCTCTAGTTGTTAACGTTATTACAACTTATCAACGTTTATGGTTATTATAAGGCACCTTATATCTTTCTTAAGTAATACACTTCTGTTAATATAGTCTGTTCTGTGCGTGGTATAATTAACTTGTTGTTCTAGTTGTTAACGTTATTAAAACTTGCTTGTAACTGACATGCGCTTCTGTAATTAACCTAAATTTTTAGGGACGATATAAGCCAGGTGATGTATTTGGTTCTGGCGATGACGACCGCTATGGATTGAAAGGGGATCGGTTTCGACCAGCACGGGATAGATTCGGACGGGATAAATATGGACCGAGACAGGATAGATACAGTTCAGGAGGGGATAGGGATCGATTTACTGATCTATATGGACCAGATGACAATCGAAGTGGTTCCGGAGGAAGATATGATCCTAGTCGCGGTGATAGTTATGGTCCTAACAGAGGTCTTTTCAGCCCTGATGGTAATATTTTCGATTTTGGAAGACCAGGTGCTCCTGGTCGTCCCGGAAGACCAGGTCGTCCTGGTCGTCCAGGAGAACCAGGTGGTCCTGGTGGTCCCGGAGGACCAGGCGGACGTGGTGGTCCCGGAGGAGCAGGTGGTGCTGGTGGTCCCGGAGGAGCAGGTGGTCCTGGTGGTCCCGGAGGATCAGGTGGTCCTGCTTATCTCCCGGCTCTTAGAAGATCAAGATCATTGTCAGATCTCTATGGTTTCTCTTTGCCGTATGGTACCGGTGGCTTCGGTCAGTATGGTGGGCTAGGTGGTCTTGGTGGTCCTGAAGGGTTAGGAGTTGGAGGCTTTGGTGTAGTTGGGGGTCTAGGAGGTGTTGGAGGCCAAGGTGTTTTGGGAGGTGTTGGAGGGTTGGGAGTCCTAGGCGGACGTGGTCCCGGAGACCTTGGTGGTCTTGGAGGACAAGGAGGTGGAACCGGAGTTATTGGTGGCATTGGAGGCACTGGTGTTGCAGGAGTGGGAGCTACAGGTGGTGTTGCAGGAGTGGGAGCTACAGGTGGTGTTGCAGGAGTGGGAACTGTAGGTGGTGTTGGAGGAGTGGGAGCTGTAGGTGGTGTTGGAGGTGTAGGCATAAGCGGTGTTTCTGGCTCAGAAGTATGCGGTCGTCAAAAAGGTTACCTAGGGCAGCACGCCGGAGCTATTTATGGGGCTTCTGTAACAAACCCTGGTGGACTTAGCGGTGTGAGCGGAGTGGCGGGTGCTGGGCCGCAGGGCAGTGCAGGTAACATAGCAATATTGACTGCTGGATATATACTCTGTTGCTTTATTTTACTTCAAACATGCAAAAGGTGTAAGAGCTTTTAGGTAATCTTGTAATTACTGGCTGTTGAAGTGTATCCTTAGAGGTAGTTATCTGTTAAATTTTGTGCTGGTCCTGTTTTAAAATACAACACCTTAAAAATAGACCTGTACTGTTTTTAAGTTTAAGTTTCATTTTTCTGAATAGTACCGAGAAAGAGGTTGTACGCTCGTAATTTTCAGAATACCTTTATCATCGTGAAATGGTACAAATCTCTACTTTTTGTTACACATGTGAGTAAATTTTGTTTTGATGACTCAGTAAACAATTGAATCGAAGCCAAGACCTCCCATATCCCAGACGGATGCTCTGCCACTGAACCACCAGAGCTCTTACTGATGAGGGAGATTGTTTTAATAAATTTAATTTCCCTGCATCAGCTTGCTGTCGGGTTGTTGTCACATTCAGTGTTAGATTAATACTACATTGTTACATTACAGTCATTTGTTGTACGGCCCAAACACTGATTCACAGATTTGTTTCCAGAAACCCGAAATCATAAAGCAACTTTTTGGTCCTGTAAAGAAATACTTCCTCTTTAGAATATTCCTTCGAGATTGACTTCTGAAATAGCTGGTATACAGTTACATTCTTAAGAGCAAACACTTCTTTTGGATCTGGTGAAAAAATCCCCACAAGATCTGATATAAATGTTGTAATTCTAACCACTAAATTCTACATAAACAAATTAAAACTGAAAGGGCTCCAAACACGCTTTGACGCTCTGAAGAGCTATGTACAAATGTTTTATCACGTTGAAAAAGGGCAAAAGGGAGAAATTCACTATAAGTTAGAGTATGTAATTATAATATCAAGTAAAGAGAAACAAAAAATGAAAAAAAAACACTTTATTAATTTATTACGTTCAACAGGTGGAACTGGTGGCATTGGTGGATCTGGTGCCTTTGGATCTACAGGAGGTGCAGGAGGACTTGGCACAGGGGGAACCGGTTGTATTCCACCTGGTGCCCTTGGAGGACAAGGTGGTACGGGTGTCTTAAGATCATCTAGCGTTGGAAGAAGTACTTACAATATAACTGGAGCTGGTAGTGCCGGTGGAGTCGGCCCTGGCTTCAGCGGCGGAGCTGGTGGAGGTAACAACTTAGCAGCTTACTTATCTGGAAGGGCTGCAGAAGGGTTTGGATCTACGTACGGAGGCCCTTACCATGGAGGATATGGATATGGAGAATGTGGAGGCCCTGGAGGATATGGATATCGACGATACGGGTATGGATATGGAGGCCGGGCTCGATCTTTCTCTTCATCTGATAGATACTTCGGTATTTCCAACTATGACAGGTACCTAACTATTTACACTTTATTTATGAAACCACAAGTTCAGCACATTTTTAACTTGTAGCCACTATATCGGGCACTATGGCCACATGGCTAGCGGGCATTACCCCTTTATCTACCCTCAACTAAAGTGAGCCTGAGTGTTAGCAGCCGTAAACAGCTGATTCGGCCTTATTAGACCTCGTCAGCACGGCACAGCTAACAAACAGACTCAGGTTCCGAAAGAGGAAAAAAAAGTTAAGTGGAAGCATAACGCTTGTGGGATGTGGCTTCGAAAGATAAACTCACAAGTTCAGCACATGCGTGCCAGTGGTAGCCTGTAACCACTTTTTTCCCAAATGATTGACTGACTGAATGAACGAACGGACATACGCTTGGACAGATGGACGGACAAACAATCGAAAGGAGGGAGGAAGGGAGGATAGATCTGTAGGTGACAACTATTACCTTGGCACTGCAAAATGTATTTCTTGCTTCCTGAAGGTGGTATGAGATGGATGGATGAATGAACGAATGAATGATTGATTGATTGGTTGACTGATTAATTGATTGATTGATTGATTGATTAATTGAAAAAGAATGAATGAATGAAGTCTTAATTTGTTAAAAGTGCTCTCGTTTTGATTATTGTTTTGCTTGGAACATCTAGGATCAGGATGGGATTTCCCGCCTATAACCAGAGATGTGGCATTCTTATGCCATGCGTTCAGCCTTGGCCTGCATTTCAGGGTGGATACATGCAACCAACAAACCTCCTCGTCGCCTCACCTCATTTAGCCAAGATTCCACAGTGCCCCAGCTCCTCAAGTTCATCAAGTTCCTCAAGGTAAGTTTCAAACCTGATAGTCAGCTTCAATCGTCATTTGAAAATTTTGGACGCACGAAAAGTATTTGGTGTAAACATGAAAATAAAATTAAATTATGGAAGGCAATTCCTTTTTCTGAGTCAGGAGTATTTGAAAGCTGCGACACATCTATATATATAAGACATATCTATACAACCAAATTCCTCGCGATAACTAAAAATACAATAAAAAGAACTGGTTGGAAGGTTGGACGCTTTCTGACAGGACGTCACGTTCTGTTCTGGAACCCAGACCCCTGGTCATCTTCGTTGTGCGTGGCCAGCGTGGTAACTTTAAAGTTCGATTTTGTTGCGAAGAAGTTGCTGAATCCAAAATTTTTTTGGGAATACTTGTTAATTCAATCTAAAGATACCAATAACACAAAAGCCCTGTAGGCTGAACAGACACTTTAAATAATAGTGGGTGTAAACTTGATCGTTTTTTTTTTAACAATGCCTTTGTTTCTCGTTTTTTAGTTCATCTTCAAGTGATGAACCTCCTAAGAAAAAGAAGGAGAAGCCCAAGAACAAGGCAAAAGAGGGAGGTAATAAGCCAGAAGCACAAGAACCTCCCCGTGAGGCTGAAGCAGAAAACGCCCCCGAAACTCCTGCCCAAGAAGAAAAACCTGCTGCTGCTCCAGGAGGAGAGGAAAAAGCCGCTGAGCCATAATTGTGCAGACACCTAAACATCTTGTTGTGAAAGCTTCTTGTCTATAGATTTTTTATGCTTAGAAAGAAGTAATCCTATTGCGAATAGTACGTATTTAAGTTTTTCAATTTTTTATGTTAACCCGAAGACTGCTTTGCTTTGATTTATTTAATGTTTGGATAATGTTTGAAACGCTTGTTCTCTTGGTTTAAGATTATTATATTGTAATTTAACCCTTTAATAAGGAAAACACATTTTAATAGTATTTATTGGTAAATTGATAATTAATAATGTCTGATTAATATATGTTTATGTTTTAATATTGCTATTTGACCTTGAAGTTGAAGCAAGTTTAAAGTTATGAATAGTGTTAGTTATTTAAATTGTTTTAATTAGTTATTTCTTATAATTTGTTAATCTAGCTAGGTATTTTTGTAGTTTCGGAAAATCTTTAATTCCACTCCAATGGCAAAGGTTTTCCTTACTACTCTAATTAAAAAAATTGCTAGCTTTTGTTTTTGCCAACAGTAAGTCTGCTTGCAAGTAAAGATTTTTACGGACAAACTTTCAAAAAACAAATTTGTCAGGTTTTCGATTGTGCACCGAGAACCAAGTGGTGGATCTAAAAGTTTTAAAATTCGTCCTTCTCCAGGCAGCACATTTTGAGGGTTGGTTGTTCAAAATTGATTTACTTCAACCCTTGTTTAAGCCCAAATGTAAACATTTTCTTCATGCAGGAATTATTTGTTGTGCTTGTAAAATACCATTCAAACCCCTCAAATTATAGCCCAGTTCTGTTGATATCAGGTTAGAAATAGTAAGATATTTTAAATATTTCACCCGTCTTCAGTGATTATCGCCGTTGAATCTTTATTGTGAGACTGCTGCATGGCATTTTTTTTCTTGTTATGGGTGTTTATTCAAGATTGAATTGATAAAATTATTTGACACGGTTGGATGTTTTCTGGGCATTTAAGAAAGAGATATTTGGGTATTTATTGAGGTAGCATTACAAAGAGTTGTAAAAGTTTGGGTAAATTGAGCTAGAAATAAAATTTTCATGATTATTTGTGTTTTCTTACTTCATTGCTGCGACAAATAGGTCAACTTTAACGCCGATCCGAAGTAAGAGTGTACCGTAAGAGGTGACTCAGTTCGTGTGGGTATAGACCCCTTTCACGCGGGAGTCAAAAAAAGGTTAAACTTTTTGCTAATGACTGCAAACCAGAATAAGCATTATTAATCAGGAAACACACTCTTCGAACTTTTAACAAAGGTGATAACCTTACAGTCACAAAACCCTTTCTTATACGTTGTCAATTTCTCTAAACTAAAGACCTTCAAAATAAAGTTGCGCTACTTTCAGTCTTAAAGAAAGAAGGACACCGAACCAACGAAATATGGATTGGAACTTAAAGGATTTTTTCTTTCTTTTTTACGAAACATCTCTGTTCTGCCTCGTTACTGGGCACCTTTGTATGCAGATCTAAATGAAATAGTATTCTCGCACATTTTGAAATAGGCCAAAGATGATTTTAGTAGCAACTACAGTGCAGTAATAACGCGAGGCTACGAAATGAAACGTAGAGTACGCGTTTTTTAAAATGAGAACCAGTAAATTTTGCCGAGGCTCATTGTTCTTAATTTTTTGGCGATTTCAGCCTCAATTCGTTCTTAATTAGTTCTTATTTCTATGAGACGTTTTTAATGAAGAAAAAACAAAATAAAACAAGGTATTGGAAAATGAAATGCCTTGGCCTCCATGTTGAGCCTGCATTGTTTCAGGTCAGCACATACATTTCTCGTCGCCATGTTCTTAGATTTTAATAAATTTTAAGCCAACAACCAAAGGCTCTGGGTAGGAAATAGTCTTGTTCTGGAATGAGCTTCGATCTCCATTTAAATGATTCCGGGATAGAATCTCGCAAGATAGCGCAGCAGATCTTGATAGGATACACTCTTTTTTTATAAGAACCCTTTTTCTAAGAATGTCAAGGTGAAAATCGTCCAAAATTTTAAAACATGCGGTAAAAACATCTCAAAGGGCCTATTGTTAGCACAGCGAGCTCATGAGTGACCTGGCTCATTTTAGCCAGGAGGATGTAACTATTAAAACCCTTTAACGTATAAGGACAAATTGGGGTCATCTGGCCAATTAAAGGTTTTAGAAAATAAATATTTTTGGCTATGGCCACCAAATCTTTGGTGAGTGTAGGTCTGATAAATAAGACATTTATTGATGTTAAGTGATTGACGTCATATTGCATAATTTATGCAAAATAAATATACAAATTATGTGTTGCATTTCAATATGTTGGTTTTTATCAAATAGCCATGAAAAAACTTTCATTAATTTGTAAGAGTTAATTTTAAGTTACAAGTCTCCCAAATAGCATAATTACAAATGTTTTTAGTTGTCTTGTTTCAAAATCCAACATGGCGGCCGAAATGGCAACCAGTAGAGATGCATCATTTCAATGGATACCAAACAACAACGAATGTTGGATAACAACATTAAATTTTACATAGCAAATTTGTTTGTGTCAAATGTCAAATCATTAGGATAAATAGTTTGATATTTTGGGTGGAAGGGGTCCAAATGTAACGACCCCCTCCCCCTTATACGTATTTGTAATTCTTACAATTTTAGCATATACGTAAAAGGGTTAAGTAATCGTATTTATCTTTAATCACTTTTCTTGCGCCTTGTGTTGTTTTTCTAATTCAAGAATTTTCTCTTTTAACACTTCTACTTCTCGCTCTAATCGTTCGTTCTTCTGAGTGAGTGAAATATTTCTGTGTTCTGTCAAGCGGGGTGTTTCTGTGCTATCCCTGGAATATGCTGGCCGTCGTAGTACTGAACTGAAACACTGAAAACATAAGGAAGCAATAAAATAAGCGAATTGAATAACTTGGGCTTTTTGCGGAAAGTGGGGACATAGAGCATTTTCACTCTTAGCGTGACACAACGAAATAATTGGTTACAACTATATTAGTAAAACTGTCCGATAACCAAATCTCGCGCTAGCGAAGATTGTTACTGTAAGGCTACTTTATTGTTAATTATTGGTGATCTTTTCTGACGTCATTGTTTACATCCTACTTCATTATTATACAACTTTGGTAAAGAAAGAACCATAATAAAAGGGAATTGTGTTTAAAACTTGAGGAAGGCGAATAAATTGTGGTTAGCGTCCAAAATTTGGTTCTGTACAGGCAATTTGAAAGAAGATATCAGTGTCCGAAAAAACGCAAAGCAACTGAGTGGCAATACCGTTAGTGAGTTCTTACATTCTTTGTAAAATTTCCAATATTAAAAACCGCATCACGAGAACAACATGTACCATACAGGTTTTAGTTTTTTAGAAGAGGCATATTTTGGAAAGTTATTTTAATATTCAGTATTTCTCAATTTATTTCTCAGTTAGGCCCGGTCCAAACGTCGAACTTCACATGTGCCGAATCTAATGCAAATGAGAAGAATTTGCTCATTAGCAATTAGATGCGGCACATGTGAAGTTCGACGTTTGGCCCAGGCCTTAGAAAAAGAAGCACGTATGCTAATGAAGCAAGGAATTTAAACAAAGATTCACCTATATACCAGGTCAGTAAACTCTATAGCACAGGCCAAACTATTATATTTTTATTATTCAATTAATCCTTAATTGGATCGGTTTCTCCGAAGGCTTTCACGGAACTTTTATACGAAGTATCCAATTTTGAATTAATAGGATAGTTAAGCTAAACAAATCATATTCAAGCAAGCGCCGAATTGGCCAATCAGCGTAAATAACTTATCAGTTGCAAGAGGCTGTTGTCATCGTTGCGCGTGCACCTATCAGCGAGGAGAGCTGCAGTTGTGAAAAAATGTCAGAGTTTTCTGCTTTTTGAACCCCCATAGTACCTTTTGGTCACGTTACCGGCAAGTGTAAATGTCAATGTTTTTTCAAAATAGTTGTATACTAACCGTTTCTTTCATTCATTTTTGTTACCTTCTGTTATTTTTTCATATTAAAGCGCCTAACGTACCATCTATTTCTTTGTTTCTCTGTTTTTTTTTTAGTTAGATGACAGTTACTCCTTTGATTTCAGAAAACTAAACATTACAAAATTGTACCAAAGAGGAAAGTGAATCAATACTCACAGGAATTTCGTCCCCAGACGTCCGCGTTGTTGTCTTCGTGATTGCTCCTACAATGACTTCACTCATTACTTCAGCATTTTTTTCTTTTTCCCTTTCCAGATCAAGTCGCAGTTTGATGGTTTCGCGTCTATAGCTCGCTCTTGCTTCGTTAACTTCATCTCTGAGTTTCTGAGCTTCCTGTTGAGACTCCTTGATAAAATGCTCTATATAGGAGTGATCCGACTGCATTTTTTGGTTTACTTCAAATACCATCTCGGTAACCATATCTTTTTTATGATAATCCTCCTGAATTATTTGGTTTTCCAAAAGCTTCTTTTGAAATACGAGAGAACTGATCTCATGGCGAAGGCTTAATAATTGTTTTTCATAGTACGTTTTTTCACTCGCTAGACGTGTCTGAAGTTCATCTTTCATAAACTTTTGTGCCTGGACGATTTCTATCTTTGACTTTTCCTGTATTTCTAGTTTTTCTGTTTGAAAAGAACGTTGAATTTCAATTTTTTCTTTGTTAAATTTAATCTTCAAATCACTACGATCTTTTTCGGCATCTGCTAACTTTCGTTTCAAATCTGAAATTTCAGTTTCGGTCTTTCTTTGAAACTGTCTGTATTCATTTCCACTTTCCTGCTTAACGTTTTCTTCCAAACTTTGCATATTTCTTTCATGAAGTTGTTTAAGTTCTTTTATTTCATTCTCATGGTGCTCTCTTAACTCATTTGTCTTTTTTTTGTGCAAGCGGTTATCGTCACTCTTTTCTTTTACCAAATTCTGTAATTCGTTGGACAACGTTTCTACTTTGTCTTTAAGCAATTGCTTTTCATGTTTATACTTTGTTTCTAGATCCTCTTTCTCTCGGTTAGTTTCCTGAATACGAAGCTTTTCCATTTGTCGAAATGATTCATTTTGTGAAGCAAGTTTTCTTTCAAGTTCAAGACGTAATTGTCGTTCAATCCGCAGTTGCTTTTCGGCGATACTTAACTTCGATCGATAATCTTTCTCTTTCTCTTCAATCTCTGACTTTTTTGTCAACTTAAATTCAAAATGGCGCTTTTCTAATTCGTCTTTCTCCCGTGTATATCTGTCTTGAAGCTGTTGTTTTTCCCGGTTGTGTTTTTTGTTGTTCATGGCAATTTCTTGAGCATGCACCTGCTTTATGTTTTCGATATTTTTCTGAACGTCTTCCTCAAGTATAAACTTCAGATGTGTTTCTTCGTTGCTGGCAAGACTTGACTCTTGCAGTTCCTTTTCTTTTAATTTTTCTCGTAACTTCTTAACATCAGCTGTTAGACATGTTTCAGTTTTCCTCAATAAGGAGATTTCATTTTGCAGCTCATTGATTTTTTCTTTATATTCAACATTCTTGACGTCGTTTTCGTTTCTTAGAATTTGTTTTTCCTTTGCAAAATTCGCCGTCATTTTCATTTTATTTTTCTCAAACTGCTGCCTTAGAGTTGCAACTTCTGACAACACTACGTCTGCATCTCGACAATATTTTTGGTGTGAATTTATTTCCCTGTTTCCCCTGGCTTCCCTACAACGTCTTTCAAACGTTTCCTTTTGTTCCTCAAGTTTTCTTTTCCAGCATTGAATCTCGTTTTCAAAGCGTAATGTTATTGAAAGATTCTTGTGTTCACCTTGTTCTATAAGCAAAGAGTACTTTCTTGTAGTCTCGTGAATGACATTTTCCCATTCCTTCTTGCGTTGTTCCAACAAGTCAGACCTTAGTTTTAAATCGTTTTCAAGACTATTGATTCGTTTCTTAAGCATCGTGGTTTCTTCAAGATGCTTGGAGGCAAGCTTTCGTCTCTCGCTATCAAAACTGTCCACCTTTGATTTTATTGTTTTCTCTTGGGACTCTGTTGTGAATCGAAGTTTGTCCACAGATTTTTTATATGCAGCAACAAGTGATTGAAGTTCTTTCACTTTTTCATTTGATACATGGTGTTTTCTCTGCCAGTCGCTTGTTACGGTACGATTTTCTTGTTCCCATTTGCTTTCAAGACAGTCTTTTTCTTTGCTATGTTCTTTTTCAAGCTCCTCGATTTTAAGATTTAAACATTTGATATCCCGATCCGATTTTCTATTGAATGCCTCCATCTCGCCATTTTTATCAATCAGTTCTTGAATTTGTTGTTTTAGTTTGTTGTTGTTAAATTCCAAATCTCTCTGCTTGGAAGCTGCTTGTGTTAGGTCCTTTTCTAAGCTTTCTCTATTTTCTCGTAGTTTAGCAAGATTTTTGTCTTTATCATTCTTCATGTCCCCAATCTCTTCAACCAATTTCTCTAACTGGTCAGAGAGATTCTGGCAGTTGTGACATTGTTCACCTCTTTTCGACAGTAATGGTTTCACTTCGTGCAATGCCACACTCTCGTGCTCTTTGACTTCTCTCTTTTGTTGCTGTTCTAAAAGTGTTGCTTTCAACGTTTCTTTAATTCTAGCTTGAACATTTTCTTCCCTCTGTTCTGACATAAGTAATATTTTGTTGTGAAGCTCAATATTGAATTTCTCTAAATTGCTACGTGCCTTTTTTTCCTCGTCCAGATACTTGTGTAGGCAACTAGTTTCTTCTTTATAGTTGTTCTGTAACGCAATAATGTCTTTCTGAAATTTCATGTTTAGTTCATTTTCTTTTTCAGTGTACCGCTCATTTAGGTTTTGGCATTTACATTTTAAATCCAACGTTTCTTTGCGCAGTTCCTCAACATTTTGAGCGAGTTGGACTTTTTGGCTCATTTCGCTGTCAATCTCTTGTCGTAATTTGTTAATCTCTTTCATGTGCTCCATTTCCAAAAGTTTTCTTTCATCAAAATACTTTTCTTCGTATTCAACCCTAAGTTTTCTTGTTTCTTTGCGATAAATTTCTTCTGATTTTTCAAACTTTTCTTCCATTTCCTGTAGTTTTGGTTTGTGCTCTTCTATGACATGATTTTGATTTGCTAATTTTTCTGAAAGCGTCATCATCTCCATTTGAAGTTGATGATTTTCCTTTGATTTTATCAAACATTGTTCTTCTAGTTGACATTTAGTTTCTTCTAGAGCTGTTATTTTAAGTTTGAGTTCATTATTGAGTGTCTCGTTTTGCTTGACTTTGTGGTCCAGTTTACTAAGCTTGTTCTCATACTCTTTGTCCTCTTCCCGATCTTCCTCACAGAATTTCATATATTTTTTCTTTAGTTTATCTTTTTCAGATATTGCATTAGAAAGTTTTGTTTCATATTCCTGCTGAAAGCGTTGTAGTGTTCTCTCGTACTCTTGACTGTTTTTCTTATTCTCTTTCATTAAGGCGGCGTTTTCTTTTTTAACTTCGTCGTAATTTTGCTGCAAATAGTTCACTCTTTCTTCAAGGTCCAATTTGAAATAGGTTTGTTGGCTTTTTAATCTGTCGATCTTTTCGTTATATTCTTCTTTAATCTCTTTGACGCTAGTTTGATAATTAGCTGTCATGTCTTTGTGCTTTTGTTTGAGAGTTTCTATTTCTTTCTGGAATACTTCAGAAAGTTCGTTTTTCTCCTGCTCAAATTTTTCTTTTGATTTGTTTTGAAATTCGCTTAAGTTTTCATGAAACTGTTTTTCTTTTGTACATAATTGAGAACGCACTTCTGATACACTTCTTTCTAAGTTATCTTGTTCAAGTTTTCTTTCTTTGGCAATTTCGGATAATTTTACTTCATACCCATCTTGAATGACGGTAAGCTTTGTACGCCATTCTTCGATTTTTCTATGTTGTTCTTTTATCAAAGTCTCTTTCTCTGTGGAATATTTATTCTCTAGAAGCTTTTTTTCAACATCAAACCTGTTTTCCAAGTCCCGAATTTCCGCGTTAAGACTTTCGATAACTTTTTTATTTCGCTGTTCACTTGATGCTTTAGCATTTTTCAAAGCTTCAATTTCACATTTGTATTCTTCCTGGTTTCGTTTGCTCCTTTGTTCCAGATGTTTAAGGTGTTCTTCGCCCTCCTTTTCCAGTTGTGAAATCTTGTTTACGTAATCTTCTAGAGATTTCTGTTGATTTTCATCAATTCGTACTTTTTCTCTTTCATAGTTGCTTTTCAGGTCTTCTTTCTCTTTTATATATTTTTCCTTAAATTCTTTCGTTAACCGAGCAACTTCTTCTTCATGATTTTTCTCCTTTTGTTCAAATTTCAGTTGTAACAGTTCTATTCGTTTTCGAATGCGCTCATTTTCGTCTTGAAGGAGCAAGTTATCTGACTGAAGTTGAGCAACTTGAGACTCATAGCTCGTTTTGGTTGTTGCTAGCTTTTTTTCGTATTCTGCTACAACCTTCCTGTGTTTTTCGCAAATGCTCTTTCTTTCATTTGTAGAACATGTTTCCATTTCCATTACCAGTTTTTCGTTTTTATCTTTTAACTCTTTCACCGTCTTTTTATAATTCTCTTCCGTTGTAAGAAGTTCTCTTTCCAGGCTCTTGATAGTTTCTTTTAAATTTGTCGTTGTTTTTTTGTATTCTTCATCACTTTTCTGTTTTTGTTCTTCCAGTATCGCTTTCTCGCAGTCAAATTTTTCCTTTATCGTCCGTTTGATGTTTTGGTGCTGGATCTCCAATTCTTTTTTAAAGTCTTCAATGGCATTGTTGTACATTTCTTTTACAGCAGCACACATTGTTTTAAGCCCTTCGACCATTTGCTCTGAACTTTTGTACTTGACCTCAAGTTCTGTTTTTTGACACCCCAAGTCGTTAATTTGAGAACTGTAATTTAGATTTAGTTCTTTTATTGTTGCCTCATAACTAGAAACAATATTTCTATGGTCCTCCATCATTTGTCTTCGGCTCTCGGAGTATCTTTCTTCATTTTGTTTTATTTCTTTTTGAAAACCCTGATTTAACACTTTCTTTTGATCTTTCATAGCCACTTCATACTGGTTCTCTTTTGTTTTCAGCTCTTGTTCCATCATTTGAAGTTTATCTTTCAGCATCATAAAATCGATGTTCCGTGCTTCAAGAATTTGTTTTCTCTCTGCTGTTAGTTGTTTAATCTGAGACTCAAAATCTCTCGTTATCTCTTCTTCTTTCTCGTACCTTGTCTGCAATCTAAGCTTCAAGTCTTTTATTTCATGCTGTAACTCTTCATTCTTTCTGTCAGCGCTCTCAAGTGAAAACCTCATTTTACTGTTAGCCAACTGTAGTCGAACAATCTCTGATTTAAACTCGTGTTGTGTTTCTTTCATTTGCTTTTCATTGTCTCTTTTTAACAGTTCATTTTTTTTTATCAGTTCGCTTTTCTCATGACAATGCCTATTGGTTTCTTCCTTGAGCTTTGTTGTTAAACTTTCATGTTCCATGATTTTTGTTTGGTAAGAGTGAATCAACGATTTCTTTTCTTGTTCGAGTTTGAGAAGGTTACCTTCAATTACTTTTATTCTCTCTTCAAGAGTAATTATGTCAGTTTTATAAAGGTCAATTTTTGTTTCATAATCTCGAGCTAACGTCGTTGTTGAAACTTCAAGTTCTGTGATCTTCGCTTGATACGAATCTGTGACAATTTTATTTTCAGCTTGATTATTAGCAATATCTTCTTCCAACCTTTGTATTCTGTCTTCAAGCTTGTGTATCTCACCTTTATGTTGGCTAATTCTAAATTCATAATCTTGAGTTAGCTTTGTTATTAAAACTTCATATTCTGCGATCTTCGCTTGATGGGAATCTTCCAAGGTTTTCCTTTCTTTTTGGTATCTAGTAATGTCTTCTTCAAAACTGGTTAATCGTTTTTCAAGGGTACTTGTCTCCAATTTATATTGGACAAACTTTATTTCATAATCTTCAGCTAGTTTCATTCTTGAAATTTCATATTCTGTTATTTTCCTTTGATAAGAATCCGTGATATCTTTCTTTTCATCTTCGCATTTAGCAATGTTTCGCTCCAAGATTTTGCTTCTCTCTTCAAGGTTATTCATTTCAATCTTATATCGGCCAAGTGTTGTTTCATAATCCTCACTTAGCTTTGTTATTTTTGTTTCGTATTCTGTGACTTTTGTTTGGTAAGACTCTTCTAAGTTTTTTCTTTCTCTTTCAAATCTGACAACGTCTTCCTCCAAAACTTTTATTCTGTTTTCAAGGGTGTTTATCTCCAATTTATATTGTCCTATCTTTGTTTCATAATCTTGAGTAAGCTCTGTTGTTGAAACTTCGTACTTTTTGATCTTCACTTGATAGGAATCTTCTAAGATTTTTCTTTCTTTTTGGAATACGGTAAAATTTTCCTCAACAACTTTTATTCTGGTTTCAAGGGTTTCTATCTCCATTTTATACTGGCCGATTTTAGTTTCATAATCTTGAGTTTGCTTCCTTATCAAAACTTCAAATTCGGTGATCTTCGTTTGATATGAATCAATAATGCTTTTCTTTTCATCTTCGTATTTAACCTTGTCTACTTCAAGTAGTTTTATTTTACTTTCAAGGGTATCTATTTCCATTTTACAATGGCCAATTCTAGCTTCATAATCTTGAATTAGCTTTGTTGTTGAAACTTCATATTCTGTGATCCTTGTTTCGTAAGAATACGTGATATTTTTCTTTTCATCTTCGCATTTAGTGATGTCTTCCTCCAACTGTTTGTTTGTCTCTTCAAGGTTCCAAATGATTTTTCGAAAAAAACAAATAATTCGATCCGCATAACCCACACCGCGGTCCTCGGCACG
>JAOCPT020959579.1:0-38393 GCA_026546935.2 Palythoa grandiflora | reverse complement strand
ACGCAGAACATTTTATCCGTTTTCGCACTTAAAGTTGCGTTTTCAAATTTATCCGGCATAGTGTGGACGAGGCCTCAAAAACCCTAAATTTATCATGGGCTTCTCGTTCTACTCGCTAACGTTGCAGTTGTTAGGTTTCTTGAGACAAAATCAACTCCTCTATTTCACCAAAAAGAACAAAAATATTTGGTTGAGGATTTCAACCTCAAAATAGCTTCTTTGATTTCAAAAACAGATCTGCCTTATCAGTGTTTACTGGCAAAAAATCAACGGTTTTTAGCGTACATACACATATGTTTAGTTTTTCAGTGCTTTGATTGTATCATGTATAGCGCAAACTGATTATGCAAAATCTTCAAGTTCAAGTTTTAGACTTCATTGTTAATTTAGATGAAATTAAAATAAAAATAGTGCACTTTAGAATAGAAAAACTATTTCGAAAACAGGTGTAGAACATGTGAGTATCGTCGCAACACAAGAGAAATCGAACTGCATTCACCATTATAGAGTTAATTGTCTTTTATGATGTCTCTTCCGTTGTTATCAGGTCTGTAAAATGTCTAAATTGTAAACAGCCCAATTAACTTCAGTAACGGAAACGGCTTTGATTTAGCAAAAGAAAACTAATGTAAGGAACAACTGACTACCATAAAGAAACTTGTTCGACTTTCACACCATTTTGAAAGAAAGAAGACGATAAAAGATTTCAAAAACAAAGTTTAAATTACGACTAAATACTAAACTAACTTTGTTCTTACTTAAGCCATTCTTTTATTTGTAGAGCACTTAAGGCACAATTAATTGTCGTTTAAATGCGCGTTTTTCTTGTTTAAGTACTTACCATGCTAAATAGTATGGAACTTGATTTTCATGGTGTTTTTAAAAAAGTTGTCATTCAGTAACATTTTTCAGCGTTCAGAAAAGGTTTTATACTCGTCGTCCCGATAAACCTTTGGCAAAATACTTAACTGTTGATATAACTAACATGTCAAAAAGTAGCAACTGCTCATTTTGCATCGAGGGCCGTTTTATAGTTTTTCTGTTTTACTAATGAACATTGGACGTTTCAATTAGTGACACTGGATTGACAGAAAAACTTGGACTACGAAAATGTATAACTACACCGACATTAACTACAACTCTCTCAATCTGTGTAGCTCTGCTGCTTTCGTGTGGCTCTCATTAAACAAACTAGTTCTAACTCGTGATTTTGAAAAAACTTTGTCAACAATATTCAGCCACAAAGACTGTCGTTGAGGTATAACAATTAGGATTTATCCCCTCGGGAAAATATTTACCCACAGCTGCTTTTTAACTGGTTTGTGATACAGTTTTAAAATATTTGCTATGTCATTAATGAATTGTTATTTAGATATATTTTGTGAGAAACTAAAGTTGCTTGCGTGGCTGTTTTGAAAACAAGCACAGTCTTTAGAAAAACAGTTACAATGGTTTTATTGTTTCCTGGATTAATGTAAATGTATAATTAAATAAGGTTTGCTGTTATTGCAAGCATTTTAATGACCACGTCTTGCCACGACAAAAGCTACAGCCATGCATTAATGCTTCCCCAACTTGGAACACACGCAAACACGTCAGCTTTTTAATAAAATCTTTTTTATAGATTTATCGAAATTGAAACAGTTCGGCTTTGTTTAAAGTAAACTCATATGGATTTCAGAATAAATAACTCGTATAGACAACTATAAACAGATCAATCAAGTATTGAATTTAACGCTACATCTGCCTCGCATGACACTTCTACACACACACACAGTTTAGGTGTCCTGCTGATGAACAGTAACTATTTTGCTATTTATTTTCGGCGAGATATATAGTGTATGACTGTTCACATATCAATTTGTAAGCTAAACTTTCAAAGTTTGCGACGAGGAATTATTCTTTGAAAGCTCTTTTTACATAATTTCCTGTATTAAAATATCTACTTTTTGTGGCAACGTAGAATTATTCTCTTCTGATTTTATTTGCAAACAATCTTAAATACTGAATCAATATACAAGATCCGAGAACAAAAAGAATTATTAAATCCATATAGGTAAAGCTCTTTAACTTAAGTCTTTTAAGACATTTTTAAGAAAAAAAAACACCAGAGAATGATAAATATTCTTTCAGGAATTTGCCATTATTAAATTTTATATCTACTGGAAATAATGTTTTTCCCCGTTCTTGATAATTGTTTTATCTGTTTTTAGACTAGTTAAACGCAGTGTGCAATTTTAAAATAGTTTGTAAATTAATTTGTAGATATATTTGATATATATATATTTACATATGGTCCTAATATTTTTATGCTCTCGTTTTATTATTGTAGACAATTGATTTGGAGGCTCGTTTTATAGTTCGTGGTATGTTCGTTCGGCCTTACCGTTGGAACGGTCGTGATTGTAAGATCTTTCGGATTTTGTCTTTATGTTCTCACATGACGCGATTGTACGCCTAAAATTAGCCTGATCGACAAGATCTAGAAAGAACTTACCAAAACCGTTTATCATAAACAGATACAAACAAAGCAATCATTTTCGTGATCTGAAAAGAATGGTTTATTTATGTTAAAACCTCGTTTTATTGTGTTATAGATATATCTCCCCTTCGATAACTGATAAAGCGTTGTTTCACCCCAGAACAAACAAATCGGCTTCTCTTTTAGGCCGTTAAATATCAGTTATCGTTTAAATAGCCCTTTGAAATTCATTTTTGATAAATAGCATTTTATCGGTAAAAGGTTATATGCGGTCGCGCATAGACGATAGCCATAGATGGCACCGCGAGGCATACTCTACGGATGATGGCACCCAAGTTTAGCCGCCTAGTTTTCTCAGGCTTTAGATAACACTCTTTACTAAATATCTTCTTTTGAAACAAGTAAACTTGGTTTTGTCTACGGAAATGTTGCCTTACGTTTGTCAACATTTATTAGTTTGATACTGACTAATATATAGTATCTTTTCCTGCAGCGCTCTAAATCTAATCATACCATAAATCAGTAAACCTTAGTATATTATATAATTATTTGGTAATCTTATTTT
This sequence comes from Palythoa grandiflora, assembly GCA_026546935.2. NCBI lineage: Eukaryota > Metazoa > Cnidaria > Anthozoa > Zoantharia > Sphenopidae > Palythoa > Palythoa grandiflora. The sequence goes on along the minus strand of JAOCPT020959579.1, from coordinate 35,346 downwards.
TAGATACTTTTTATCTGGGTTTCAAGATCTAAGTTAGTGGCTTTAAATCACCCAGTATATTATATAATTATTTGGTGATCTTATTTCTAATCTCATTTCTTTTTTATCTGGGTTTCAGTTTAAACATTAAATCCATTATTTGCCTAGTAACTGTATATTTTCAACAAGATACTGAGATTTATTTGACTAAACGTCAATGTTCTGAAATCTTTTGCCAAGATTCCTCGATCCCTCCAAATTATCTTTATGAAAATAATCTGTAAAATGAGAACACGAAAACAATGCTTATGATAACATTAATCCGGAATTTCATAATCATATGGTACTTTTTGCGCATTTGATGATTTAAAAGGATTCCTTCGCAAAAGCAAAAATGAAACCCTCCATTGCTCGTATTGCTCATTACAACTGTAGTAGCCAGCGGTAATCTATGTAATATAGCTAAAGTCAGTACTGCTAACACACTGTGTTCGCGATCTTCATGAACTGCTCAATGTATTTGTAAACTTTGAAACCTACAAAATGAGATTAGAAGGCTATATTCACTCATAACAATTTAAAAGCCACCCAAAGTTATAGCCCCTTCAACCGCTTATAATGACTACTCCACAAGTGCTTGAGATGCAAGTATACGTCAAATGTGAATAATGGCAGTTGTCATAATTCACGTTGAGGTAATTGTTCCTCCGTCGCGTGCGGTGTTTATGATGGATGTGACTTATTCGTTCGTAATGGGAGCCGGCTTTAGACTTTCTTAGCTGGCATTTACGTTATGCGCCGGTATGCAACCCTGTTGTTCTAGAAGAGGTCGGCGCCTTTGCTGATTTAGCGTCGTTGATTTAGCGCTTGTGGCGCTAATTATTGTAAAAGGTAGAAGCGGTTTCCACTTTTTGCAGCGTTTCAGTATTTTGCAATTCACAACACTCCCGGAGCAGTGAGTCTTGGAAAGTTTGCGTTTAAGTTCTCGAGCGCATGCCTAATTATTTTTTGCTTTCCACAGGGTATTTGAATTATATTTTTATGCAACGAAATAGATGTAAACGTCACGGCGAAAAACTGTTCAGTATCTCCAGTTTTTTCGAAAATTATTTTACTTTCTGAACCTTGTTCAAATTTACAACGGTCTGTTTCAAAGAACTATTAAGTGACTAGCCTCACATCACGGCAGGTCACGTCACATCACATCACATGACACTACACTTCACTGCACCACATTACATCACATTACATTACATGACATCACATCACATTATATTACATTACATTACATTACTTTAGCTTACATTATCTTACAATACCTTACCTAACATTACATTACATTACAATACATTACTTTACTTTACCTTACTTTACCTTCTTTTACCTTACATTACATTACATTACCTTACATTATCTTACATTTCCTTACCTAACATTACATTACAGTACATTACTTTACCTTACCTAACTGTACCTCACATTACCTCACTATTACACTACATTACTTTACCTCATATTATCTTACATTACCTTACCTTACATTACATTAAATCAAATTGAATTACATTACTTTACCTTAACTATCTTAACTTTACATTACCTTACCTTACATTGCCTTACATTACATGAAGTATGCAAATCTAGGGAAAAAATAATACACTGCGAATATTTATTTTAAACATATTTTTGACTTATTTTCGTTTTCTGTTGAGGTACCCTCTGTAAATCGGTTTGTGGCGTGGGTCTTCTCTTATTTTAAAAAATAGTCTAAATTGCGAGAATAATATCTTCAAATTTGGTTTAAGGAATATAAGGGACTGGTCATAAAGTAAAGGGGGAATTTGGGATGGTCACATATTTTTCAGCTCATCGAAATGGGTCGGTTGGCTAGAAAATTGAACTTCAAGGAGGGTGGGTCATGATAAAACGAATTAAGTCATTGTGTGGTATACATTAATTTATACTTTTCCAGCAACTAAACAAAATATATATAGATCAACATAAATCATTTAATTTACGACAATTATCATCATCATCATCATCATCATCATCAGAACTTTGTGACTCCGCTGCCTCAAAACCTATAGGAAGAACAATTTTCTTTAAACAGTTTTCATCTTAGATAATGTCTCAGTAGTGAATTAAGCTCTCTTCTTGTTCAAGAATTATCTTTGTTCGGTTTAATTTACTGAGCTCATTAGCATTCATATCTGCTGCTTCAATCTTTTTTTCTACACAAAACTTGATTTAGCAGTTATTCACAGTTGTTTGTCTTGCGATCGAGCTTCCTCTTCTTTAACTTGATTTTATTTTCTTTCTATTTTCTTTTCTTTGAGGTATATGATTCTCTTAGCAAATGGAAACATCTGTTAATGCTTCTTTTGCACGTCATCAGGCTCATTTTGCAATTTTTTTTAATCAAATCAACTAAAGAGTGAATTATTGTTTAGGGTGGGTCATATAAAGTTTTACTTTTGAAACTGGGATGGGTCATTATTTGTCAACTATATTTTGTGATCAGTCAACATAAAGAATGCCGATTTAGTTCTAGTTTTTACCTTACATCCCCCTCATTGATACTTTATGACTAGCCCCTAATGAAATCTTTGAAGCAGCCTCCGAAGCCATCTTCAGACGTGCAGCATTGCGCGTGTCCGACAAAATGCGATTAAGACTGCAACAACACCTGCGTCAAGTTGAGCACCCGCTCGTTGTTGTCGCTAGAAACAGAACGTGAAAAGACCTTTCTTTCGGATTTCTCGGGGAAGCCAAGAAGGTTATAATAAAAACGTTCTTAATATTTGTTTACCTTCAAGGTGGAGCTTTTACTCCTTTATGCTCACAAAGCTGAAGGCGGAGAAAACAAAACCTTAATGGCCCGCAGATAGAATTAAAGAGCCAATCAAAAATTAATTTTTTTTTTAGACGTCGTCGTTGGCGGTTGCCGTCGGTCGAAGTTTCTTTTAAAAATTCCCCAATGAGTTCTGAACAGTGGCTGAAGTTTCTTGTCAATGGTGGTATTGTTCCGGACCTTTTAAACGGTTGTCAGTTTATAGACATAGTTACAATTGTAATTCAACGTCCGTCAGGTTCTGCGCTATGACAATGGGTTCTGCTCTGAAAATATTTTATCAGTCACGACCAGGCTAGTAATGATAAAAGAATAAAACAACTAAAACCAATATCAACCGCTAGAGAAACTGTCGATCGTTCAATTAATTGGCTGTTTTGCGGACCGAAACTGTCAGCTGAATAGAAATATAGTAACAGTGTTTAAAAAAGACATTAAAGACAAATATATCTATAGTCTACGTGCAAAAGTAACCCATGATTAGCTACAGGAGTAGGAATATGAACCTTTTAGTTCAGTACTAGAAATATAAAGCATTCAAATTATTTTCAGAATTTTGAAGAACCGAGTGCTAGTGAGGAATAAGAACATTATCAAAAACACATGCGGCGTCTATAAAATTTACCGTCATGGGTGGTATTAGACAAATATTTGTTTTCTTTACTTTTTTGTCGCAGACTTCGACTTAGAAATTTGCGCGCATTATCATCAGATAGGATTGTTTAATTATTGTTGCAGTTTTGAGATACTGAAGTTTTGGAACATTTGTTTTCAAAACAGTTTGTTTACGTTTTAGCTCTTAACACAAGTTGACTTCAACCAGGGCAGTTTTTATAGGCAGATACAAACTTGCTAAACACTGTAGTTTGATTAATATCTGCTTGGTGTTCTAAGCATTTTGAGAACCCCTTATCGTTTGCGGATATCGCATACCGCAGCTGCAGATCTTTGATATAAGTAGGTGTTAAACGAAAGTATTTAGCGAAACAAGAGAAGTACAAATAAGAATTTTTGCAGGAACTCCAACCGTGAAACTCCTGATGTTATTGGTGATAAAAAAAATGATTTCACTGTTGAAGTGAAGAAATATGGAACAGCGGGAGAGGTTGGTTGGCTTGTTGGTTTTCTATACATACTTTAAAATATAAAACTTTTTTTTTTAAAAAAAGGCGTTTTGTGCGTTTAGTTTGACCTGAGGAATATTCTAGACCTAGTTGTTTTAATTTGTTCTTCATCGGTATAAATGACTCTTATTGGCACACTTGCTACACTGAAAAGTTGGGGAATGAATGACAGATATTTATGGTATTATTTTTTGAAATTGCTTTTCTTCCTTTGAAAATATGCTTGAGGCAACATAGATCCATAAGCGTAATTTAAGCTATTCAGTCTAAACTGGAATAAACTGATGTCTAATAAATAAAGGCAAAGCGAAAAAGGAAGCCAATATATATATATATTGTTTTCAGAAAATCGTGTTAAACCGCATTTTTAAATAAGACACTGGTAGATATGTCTCACGGAGAACCAGAAATTTTGGTTTTTATTCTTTAAGAATGAACTAGTATTTTAAGCGGAATTATTTAGATATACTGTAACAACGCAAGTTTAAATATGAAGCATTAAGAATTTCTGAAACTGGGGCAAACTATCACATCCAGGAGTTTGTTTCCAAGCAACATTTTTAAAAAAAATATTTTAATGTAAGTATTTTGCATGTCACATCGTACTGTTTTCGATTAATTTAAAGTCTGAACTAATGACTGAAGTAAAATCTGTTTATATCACCCAAGACAAACTTGGTGACTACTGAATTTTGACATTTTGGTTGCGTTTTGCCATTCTATTAAATAGAGAAACCTGCCAGTTGTAAATTGATCAACCAGCTTCCGACAATTAGTACCTGAGCTCATATCGAACCACCATCATGCCATAATATTTATTAATCCGTTCAGCGTTACTGTAAGGATATGAAATAGTTTATTACAACGGAATCGATTATCGTAACGAAGAAACTATTTTAAATAGTTTTTTGACCTGACGTTTTTCAGCTGGTTATTTCGTGTCCGACGACTACCTTAACATCATCGATTGGTAAGACGTTTATCATAAATTCTAAAAATGCTAAAATTACCCCGAATAGCAAGACTAGAAGTCTGTTGTATCATAGCTGTAAATTCAAATAGTACTGGTCTTTTAAGGGATGCATATCAGACCAGCCTTAACTCGCGCAACTGAATAGATTCATCTCAAAAAAAAAAAACGGAAGAAAAAAAAGCTATGGACCGTCAAACTTTTCAACGTATATGGTCATTTTCCTCAAACCCAGTTTTGCATAATACAGGCTGCATTAATTGCCGTAGTACAAAACATGTTTAGAGAAAAGAATTATATTAAAACATCTCTTTTTAAAACAACCTTTACATTTTATCAGTATTAACAAATTTACCCTTTATGACAAAATGCCTGTTTGACTGAGTGGGATTTTTTAGCTGCACGAAGACTAACAAATTGAATTTTGACATAATCGATATGAATTCCATCTTGGTATCTGTGTCGCTATGGAATCATAGCTACACGTCGCCAACTCCTCACTCGAGAAACGCCGCCAACAAACTAAATTATCAATCACACTTGCTTGTGTCTCACGCAATTTAAGGTAATTGCCTTAATATATTTTTCTTGTAACAGAAGCCAATTTGCACCTTCAAACTCAATGGAAAAGAAAAATGTTATTTTACAAGAAACTATCACACCAACTTGATTTTTCAGAATTTAAAGTAGAATGGCGTTTGAAATGTGTGAAATAAACTGTAAAATGTTATAATTACCAGCTTTAAAAGCCACTGTAATGTCTAAAAAGTGTTTTTATATAGAAACCAATTTTATTAAGAACTTTTTTTACATTTCTTATTGATGGAACGCAGAAAAGATCCGATAGACGATATTGAAGTTCAATGGATTTGAATAGCAAAAAAAAAAAATTAAAAATTTAGAAGCACGCCTCATCAGTAACAATATAAAGTCTAACGAAGATTGTTGGCGAATTTTGTTCCCAGCAATAAAAAGGTTTTCAAAACAAGCAGAGATGAATCGAAAGTGAGCAAAAGCACTTCTCCAGTATCTACATCATACTCGAGCTACCAACACATCTACAAACAACTAAATTAAAAGCAGTGATATAACTTCATAAACTCTCTTTACAATTCATTTTATTTTTCATCTATGTAAGGAATAGATATTTGAAATATTGAAATCACAAGATAACTGTTATCTAATTCTATACAAGTTGAACATTTTGTCAAGACATAATTTAGCTTTTAGTACGACGGACGTTGTGTATTTAAGTAAACCATCGGTAAAAGTATCAACCTTAAAGTACAGATTCGTTTGGCAAAATGAGTTTCCGTTTTCTGTTATTTTACAGGCAATATATAATCATTTCACTTTGTTTTTTCAAACTGGATCCGAATCGCTTGAAAATTGAGCGAAATATGGCATACGAATGTAATAATTCCTCGCGATTGCAGTATTAGCAAAGAATCACTCACTAAAGTTAGCGATGAAATTTAACTGCACGAAAAATCCATGCAATGAATATGTGCATGGGTTATATCTCGCTGAAATAAGCTCTTTATCAACAGAAAAGCGAACTAAACGTAAAACAATTTATATCTAATTGCAACACTGCTAGTATTATATAAAAACTACATATTAAGCATAATTCAGCTTCTTTGAATTCAGTTATTCAGTTATAGCACTTTAGCAGGCGTCCATTTTTGCAGCTATACCTAGAAAATTTTCGTGGTTTTCTTAGTTCATTTGAAAATCAGCAGCAGCTCCTTCGAAAAACTGCTTTGTTTTTTTTCTAAGTATGACTGCAATTCTTTGATAATAATGTCTCATTTTTACGTTGTGTATTCGAACTTTCGCCAATTGAAGGAGGCAATCACATCTGATCAAGATACAGAGAGGCTTGGGGGAGGTTGTAGCAAGGAACCATTTGATGACGGAGGAACTATAGGACCATATAAGCCTGGGTGAATACTGGAATAAGTAGGTACAGTCGGTCTGCTAAAGGCAGTAGGTGTATGGACCCCACCGCCACTTATTACTGAGCTGAAGGTATTGGAAGCAATGACACTTGTCGGGCTGTAGCACGCAGAGATATCATTGTTACTGTTCTTCAGATTGCTTTCGTCGCCTTTGTGCTCTTGTTTCACTCCCTTGTTTTTGTTCTTATTCTTGGACGAAACTTTTCTGTTTCGTGTCTGAATGCCGTCCTTCTTCATTGAAAGCGGTCGGTTGATCTGTGTTTTAGAAAAGGAAGCAAAACAAATCAGAACTTTCGTTAGCCATGGCCGGCAACAGACACAAAGGCCACATCAAAAAATAGCATATTATGTTTTAGCGAGTTAAAAAAATCTTTTCACGTTTTCTTAAGAAATTGAATTATTAGTCTTGTGAATTGTTTCTATCATAATGGAGGGCTTGGTTAACAATATCGGTTCTGTTTTGCCAACGAAGCCTGGAGGCCCAACTATCTCATTCACAACGTAAGCAACATTATAGCCTAAGGACAGCGAAAGAGCTATTGCACTATAATTTCCCACAAACTAATCACGGATGTGAATAGGGTTTTAATTAATTACGAAATTTATACAAAGCAAAGATCTAGTCAAAACTTTCCATATAGTTTGTATTCTTCTTGGCGGAATGTATGCTTTCAAATGAATCAACTGTAGCGTAGCAACATCACGAAAATACTCTGGCAGACTCTTGTAAGCCGTGGATCTACTAGCTTTCAATAATGAAAGAAAGATTTTTTTCCGTGAGACAAGAACACGAGATCACCGTTTCTTAATCTATCACAACCTCTGACTTAACAGCCAGCTTTTCGCGTGTTAATGGTCTTCTAATCACAATCAAAATAACGAAATAACGAGTACATTTCATTAATACTAATAGTTTGTTTTTTGTGTAGACAAAATCATTTCCTCTCAAAGTCGTTTTAGAAATTGTCGTTATGAATAACATTGCTGAAAATTTTGCTAAATTTTGAAAGATGTTCAACGTTTCATTTATTGACGTTGGAAAGTAGTCAAAATTGATGACATTTCTTTCTCATTATCTGGCTATATTCTCGGTAAAGGAAATGGTACATAATTTATTTCTGTCTCCTGATTGAGAAACCATTAGTGAGGGAGCGAAATAGGAGTTTTTATCTCAACAAATATAGACAGAAATAAGATTTAAGTATGTGTGGAACTTGCTTAGCGGTGGGGAAATTCAATTCCTCGCTTTCAGCAACGAAATATAACAACTTTAAAATTTTAAAGAAGAGCGTTTTGCTTCAACGCACGTGCACAGACGATTTACTATTAAATATTTATAAATGGTAATTAATTTAGCATGCAAACTCGGCTGAAGGATATTTCTTCGACTTTGACAGGTTGACAAGTGGTTATCAAAGAGTCGCACAGCGTGCAACATTGAGCCTTTATGAATTGTGTAAAAGAAATTAAAAATGTAAATAAAAAAGACAAAAGGAAATAACTGTTACCGACCAAAAAACTTAAACACAACTAAACACAACTCTTGTTGCGGATGAAACTTTAGCCATATGTGTCACGAGAGATTATAAAGTTAAGAAACAAAATATTTGGTGTAGTTTAGGTCGAGTTAACGAGCAAAAACAATATACATTAGAGTTTTCTACTTAAAACAAACTATCCGGAAACACGGCTTGTATTACACTCTTGTAAGAACGGCTAATTGAAACTGCTTTACAATATGTTTTAGTTCAATCTAGAGGGACTTTAAACCAGCTGCCGGTTTGAAAATAAAACTTTCATCGTTGTCGAATCTTTCCCAATTATTTATTCAATGTTTTATGCAAACAGCTCTTGCGGGCACTTTGTTTTGCGATGCTTTTGAATAAAACATACTTGTTTTTAAAAATCAAGCTATTTTGTCCCTAAAAGAAAAAAAACTTTCTTTGCTTTTGCTTTTGTTTGTTTATCGATGTGTAAGACATTAACGATAAATAAATTTGATTCTGATAGCCCGATATTAGGCTGGTGTTATCTGGAATAGATCTTATCTGTTTTGTCTAAATCTACCACAACTCATTACGCGACTTCCTTTGCTGAAAATTTTAAAAGATTCGTACAAAATCTGTTTTACTTACAGCATGAAGTTTCCAATATAGACCACAAGCATTGCAAACGGGATCTCCGTTCGCGTTTCGTCGCCAAAGTGTTGTTTGGCTTGTATGGCAGTTCGCACAAGAGGTTCCAGCTCGTCGAGCGGCAGACTGTAAAAACGAAAAGTAAAATAAAATTACGTTGAAAAAAATGAAAATGGAGATAATGGGCAACAACATATTTCTTTTAAATGGTTGTTTAATGGCTTATATCCAAACATACACGACTCTTTTAACAAAACAACTGCAAAAAATCTTTGTTATTTTTCGTGTGAACGGCAACGGACCATAAAAGTTTGCCCTCGGGATGGAACTCCAAAAGGATTTGTTAAAACAATTGTTTCCTTCTTTGGATGAATACTGTTAAAGTAGTGATAAATGTTTTCGAAACAGATTTATTCAAAGCGTCTTCCGGATCTTTTGCCATTTCAATTAACACAGTGTTCTAATCCTCGCCAAGGTCCTCGTTGAAGCAGAGTTTAGCATCTGATTAATATTAAGAAGGTCTTGAAATTTTAACAAAGTGTACTGTCATCAATGTACATAGTTCGCTATCTTGCCATCGAGACCAACTCGCGCGTGATAATTACAAAATTAACCTCAAACTACACGATAAGAAAGGTAGACGGAACAAAACTGCTAGAGAGATTAAGTGGAATGAACATCTTTTAAAAGCGCTGAACTCACCAGTCTTCTTTTCGGCTTGATAAGTGGGCGATTGGAGCCGTTCATTTTATGGTAAAGTCCACACGCATTACATAAATAATGACCGCTTCCATCTCTCCGCCAAAGTGGAGTCGAAGTTGCTCCACAATTTATACACTCACGTCCATCAGCTACGAGGTACAAAGAAAATACAGAAATGATAAGAGAAAGGGCGTTAGAAAGTGAACAAAATAATCCTAAAAAGTTAGATTAGAGATTCGGAGACAAAGGTTTTTAAATTTCAACCTCAGTTTTCCACTCTTCTTGGAGTCGTTCGTTCTGAGGCCCGAGGGAAGCTAAATTGTATTGTTTCCATTGAAAAAGATGAAAATGTGTTAAAAACATATTAATGGATATAATAAACACAGTCCCCATCTATTTAGACTAACAAAACTCAAAACAAGGGAAACAATTTGGTAAAATTGTGATGGCAAACGCGATGGCTAGTACTAAATAGAGGAAGATTTTTTTACTTGTCGCTAGTGTCAGGGTTGCACAAATTCCTAACTTTGGCACAGCTATGTGATGTTTACAAAAATATATTGGCCATTCTTCTTTGACTCACCTTACTCAAGCCAACACATGTCGCAAAGTAAAAACTATTGACGATAATAGTAACTTAACCGTTTAAAAACCCTATTTTGTTTTTCAACCCTTAAAAACTCACGCAAAACCAGACCGGATTATCGAAACAAACAAAACACGGATTTGGCAAGTTTTTCTCTCGCCGTTGAGCCAAACAATAAACTAAACATTTTAGTTTCTTAATTGTTTCCAAATCCAAGAGGAAATTTGTTTTAATTTAATAAAGAAAAGGAAACCTTTTGGAAAGCCGTTTATCTTCAATTAGCTTTGTTTGCTTTTGCACTAACCTGAATTTGATCGACTCTTGGTTCTGGTTCGCGTAAAGTTTCTATTAGCCATTATTCCTGGTAACCCGGGCAGGGGACCGAAAGAAGACATATTTATCTCAGACCCAACATAATGCTGAATAGCTTGAGAAGGATAACCTGCAAGAGCTGGATCTGCTATTCTCAGATCTGGTCTCGTTGGGAACTGCATCCCGATCCCTGACTTGAAGCGTTTCTCATCATTGCTGCCATAGCTAAAGAATCCATCGGATACAGCGCTGTTTCCTTCTGGTGTGTTTTCTTTTGGCGGCGTTGGAGGAAAGGAGAAAAGGTGAGGCGAGCTATGAACTCCTCCAGCTCCGCTGCTTGAGGCAGAAGCTGGGACAGAAACAGGACTTGGTCTGTGTCCTTGTTGAAATGTTGGGCACCAAACAGATGGCGGGTTGGTTGTTGCACAGCCAGGATATCCCGGTGTTGGTTTACTTTCAATCCACTGTAGCGGCGGGTGGAAATGAGGACGGCAAACCTGTCCAGTTTGTACTCGAGCGGCTGTAGGAAGAAATACTCTACTGCAACTACCTGGTTGGGCGCCTTGGTTCTGTGGATCTTGGAAAGCTGTGGGTCCGTGTGGGGTCATTTGACACATAGATGGACGATATCCACGCGCTCCAGGATAGGACCAAGCGTTTCCTGCATTGCCAGAACCATCGAGATGATGGAAGAACACATCTACTTCATCAGGAGGTAGCAATTGCGTTGGTTCCATAATTCCCATGCCTGGTGCGCTGCAGCTTCCAGACTGGATGCGCTCACTGCTTTGAACTCCTTCGTGTTGACTCGCGACGGGGTGAATCCAACGATGTTCAGAGTTCATGGTTTCCATAACAGGTCTAATAGAAACACACTGGATGCCTGCGATGCAAAGCGAAGAACGTTTTTAAGTAACTAATATCTAACGAGCCTCTATTTAACAGCTAACATGGCTTGCAACAATAATTGGCGAGAATAATAGGAGAAACGCTTAATTGTAATTAGGATTATTTCAATGGGAAAAGCAATGTGAGACACAAGACGTTTTTTAAGTGTTAGAGGAACATTATGAACGGAAGTTCCATTCACATCGCAACGTGCGCAGCTAAGTTCCGTCGTATTAACTGATGTGTTAATGGAACATCAAGCAATGGACGTTTTCTTTTGGTCTCTATGGGGAAATTCTCCTAAGCTTGCGAGATCGAGAGTAAAGTGTCTACATGCTGCAGCTAAAAGGAATAATAAGTGTGAAGATATCTGATAAGGCACAGCCAGATTTTGATACAGTCATCCAATGCCATAACTTGGACTAGTTTGCCTTAAATCTATACCGAAGAGAGAAGATAAAAAATAAAAAGTTAGAACTTGCAAGCAAATCACCTCTGAAAGGCGCTACGAAAATGTTCAGTTGTTTTGCTAACACCTTTGAAAGATGTCTTTTGAATCAACGGTCTGTTGGCGTCTGTGATGTCTGGTTTAACTCAGGCAGTTTCTGAAAGATTGTAGTTGCAAACCAGGCCAAACTTATTAAATGTTGCCACCATTTCGGCGCCAGTCAGCCGCTGGAGACACAAGATGCTCGACAGGTCAAGTCAACAACCAATCAAATTGTTTCAGCTTTTGTCTAAATTGACGTTCACTCGCTTTGTCTTCCCTTTCATTGCTTCACTGGTGAGCAAATTAAACAATCAATTCTTTCCCTATGATCACCTGCCAATCAAGCAGTTGGGTTTCTTGTACACTTTTCATAAGAGAAAATTAACGAAACACAAGTTTATTCTCTGTGCTGTTTAATATACTTCTAAAAAACTGAAAATGAAAAATTATAAACGGATCCTAAAATTTTGTTTATTTATGGTGATCTTGGGTGGTTCATTGTCTTTCACATTGTTGTGTTGTTCTTGTGATGTTGCCCGAAGCGCCTTTTTTAGAACAAAGTTTTATTTTCTCCTCTTTACGCTCTTTACGCAGGGACAAATAGCATGTGCACGATATTACATCTCGATCAACCATAACTTATCATTCAATCAGTTTCTGAGCCAAGCTGTTTGCATTTGTAATCGTCGCGGCCTTTCTTACTGATAAAACAACATGAAAAGTAGCGATACACTTTTTTTTGAAACCGATGACATTAAACTTTATTTACTATGTCAGATTATGCGGAATATTCTATATCAAAACAAAAGCATGAGAGCAGATCAATATCCAATAACGGCTCACGGTATGAAACGTTATTAGAACGGAGTTAAAATAAAATGAAAGACACATCTGCATTAAAAGAGAACAAAGCAACACAAACACTTAAATGGCATTGCTAATTATTCAAGATTGCCTTGTGATTGGATAAAAAGCCTCACGCATTGTCATAACAGGTGATACGTGACTGACCTATTTTCAAAGATAAAAAATTGGGTTGGTTAGTTAGAAAGTATTTTATTGCTTTAATCTTAGCAGTCTTATCGTCTTTCTGTTTGCTGAGGTACATAGAATTTTGCTAAAAACAAACAAGTAAACATTTACTTTAGTTCAAAAGTTTTCTTAAGACTTGAACTTGTTCGTGTCGGATAGGTAGGAGTTTACTTCTACACAACAAAAGAGAATGACCTTTTTTCTGGTATGAAGAGAATGACACCTTAATTGGTCAGTGATACGAAGGTAAACTGTCATCTTGAACTCCCAACAAAACCCACCGCTACCTTTGCATATTTCCGCGTAGACTGGGAGACGCGGGCATGACAACCTGTTTAAACTAGATTGAAAGATTCTTGTATCAATCGGCTTCAGTACATTCTTTTTTCAAGAAGGGGAAACATTTTTGTACGGATTTTAAAAAATCTTCTTTTCTATCGTTTCCTGCGAGTAAAAGCTGATTTATGTAAAGAAAATATTTACGCTTCGTAGTTCCTATGAAGATAATTTCGTAAACAAGCAATAAACACAATCGCAATAATCACAGCAATTACAAAAGATGGTACTAAATGCAAAGATTTGATAAGAGAAGGTGTAATTTACACAAGAACACGAGAACAACGATAATCATGAAAAAGCAAACACTTCCCATAAACTGTCATTAAAAATATTCCAAATATTTTTCCGTTCTGTTACAAAAAGGAAAAGAGGCTGTTGTTATGTAAACACCTTTATGGCACAGTTATTTTAAAGCTTTTCTACCTCCTGGGGAAAATGTGGGAAAAAAGTGCTGTTTATTTAACACAGCTCATTAAATTATTACCCTTCATGCAGTTGGCATGAAAAGATATCGTCAAGTTAGCTTGGCAAAGACGAACACCTGTGAGAAAGTTTAATTCTTTTATAACGCTTCTCGAAAGTTGCAGCGTTTATTGGGCCGCCTTTATCAATGATTTGATTATTAGTCCATTAGGAAAATGAATTTTTAAAATGTGAGCCTATTTGAAAACACCAAAATAACGTAATTCTTTCAATAAAACGAAATAAAAATTTGGGTTTTAAATAGGTGAAATCGTTTAAAATTTAACAATCAATGCGACTCAGTTTTGGCAAATATTCTCTGCGAGTCACGGCATTGCCTTATAGCTCCTGTAAGCAAACTTTTTAAATAAAATCCGCTTTTAGGACAAAACTAACAAGTTTTAAACTGTCCATTATTTAGTACAACTCCAGCAAAAACTTGACGAACGTTTTTTTCGTTTGGTTTACGGAATCTTTATTACTTAGCTGACTAGAATTAGCTCTCATAAAATATTGATGTGCTACCTTTCAGGACGTATTTTTATCGGAGTTTTCACAATTTTGACAATTAATTAAATGCCATCGTCATTACAGCTCGTGTGTTTAGAGCAATGTGTACAATTACTGCCTGAGATTTTAATTTAGTTACCGAGTCATGTCCGTTCGCTATTTTTGTTTTTAGAATATTTTTATCAAGACTCGGTCGGAATGAGGTTTTCTAATATGTTTGTAAAATTGCGCGTTTTATTTTCGAACAAACAATTATCTTTTCCAATAATCCGCCATAAATTCATTTCTACCACCTAGAAACAGAAATAAAGAAAATAACTATCATAAGTTATTTACCGGGTATTGGTCTCAAGTCGAGTGAATTTTCCTTGAGGTAAACCAGAGGGCAAAGATTTCCCATAATGCATGTTCTTGAGTGGCTTTGTAGAAAAGATGCCATTTTGGCAAGATCGTTTTTTTTCTTCACTTTTCTGCTGACTTGGTTCAATTTGAATGTGCATCTACTCCGAAACGCTCAATGTGTTCGGCTCAAGCAACTGAGCATATAAATTAACAATATCTTTTGTTACACATCACATGGACAGCGAGTCTAAGTTCTTAAACACGTATACATACGCAAAGCCTTCCTAGAGATAACTTTCAAGAGGAAGGGGTTATCAGTAAGATGCTCTTCTTTTTCGGTTGTGTACATATACTGTTCTGGTGATGAAATCTAACTTGTAATCACTAGATGGGTGATGGCTTTTCTGATTTTCAAACAGACAGTATGTTTATTGCAATTTTTGACTTGTTTTGAGAAACGAAATCTCCGGAAAAGACTTGATAAAACATTATCACCGCCCACAAACTGAGAATTTACACAGTTTCAGTATCGCAGAAACAAAAAATTGTTTGTAACCTATTGAAGGAAAGTGATAATTTGAAATGTTTTCGACAGGAAACCATCTAATTTTCATCTGATAGCGTCCTATCTTGAACACCACATATTGTACGGGTGAAATGTTTGAAGTGCAAATCTTTATCATAATCATGTATATCGTCTTAATTCTCTGCAAGCTATAACGCGGATCAAAGTTTAACTTTGCTGTTGGCGCAGATACACCGATAAAGGGGGCTTGCTGATAAAATAGGATTACATGCAGAGAGAGAAGTGCTTGTGTTGGTTTATACGTCCATTGGCGAGTCAAAACTTCCTGGAATCAAGTTCTATATACCTCCATTTCTTTAACTTGATTAGGCTGGCCAGGAAACTCACGGAGGCCCATGTAGGTCCAGACAATAAGTTATTCAGTGGTGATAGGTGATGGACAGAGACTTAATTTTTTGTTTGGGCTTCACACATTGCGAAAATGATTTTAAAAACTTTTGAAGATTTGACTCTTTGAGTAAAGAAGCAAAGAAAACCCAAGCAAACGAGAAGTGTTAAATCTCATTATTTTGATGTTTAGAAGCAATTGAGTCGAAAATTTCCCCTCAGGAAGAACATATTTTCAAGCAGAGAGCTAATCATTGCGGTAGGTAGAAACTGTACCACAAAGTGTGCTAATTTTATCGTTGAAGAGTAAGGCAAGTTAGAATCTTCACTTTGACGCAAAACAGCCCTCTATCGTCCTCCTGTAGTTTTTGCTGACAGAACTTAAGCGTCCACAAAACCGCAACACATGAGAAAGGAAATCAAATTCAGAATTTCAAGGTAAATATAGAATGTGGAACGTTCGGAGTTTTCATCAACATCAAAAAAATCCATTCCGATAATCGAGAACACAGTCGTGTTCGTATAAATCACGGTACAACTCACTATTCTGCCATCTGCTTCCAGGAGTTATTGTAAATCTACCTTGTAATAACGCAAACACATAACTCTTAGTACAAATAGAATCGCTACGGCGAAGTGATAAAAACTAGTACCTATTGCTATTCCTTCGCAAGTTCTTAAAATATTTGAAAGTTGTACTGTCAGAACTACACGGGATATTCAGTCCAGTTTAGGAAGGGTTGAACATAAACACAATGTGGGCGGAAGTTCAACAGAAAAGCTCTGTTTAAAATTGTCAGTAACTAATTTCATTTAAAACAAAAATCTGTTAATTTTGTAAAGAAAAGCGAATTAAGGAGCTGTCTGTAAGAAAAATCAAGATGAGAAAAACCATAACCTAACCGAGTAAGCAAAGCAGATTAGTTTTTCATGAGATGCATTTATCAAGTGTTTTAAAAAAAGACTTGTGGTTTGACAATGTATAAAGAGTTACGTTTTTTTAAAAACCAGGAAACTTTTGATACAAGGAAACGAACAATTTCTTGTCTATTTTTATCTACATTTTGTTAGGTAACCTTATCTTTTCTGGATACAAAGATTCAATTTAAACAAATCAGTATATGGGTGGCCGGTCCTGTTTTAGTATTTGCTCAGTGTTGGGCAATTATTAGTAAAGGAAGAACAAATCTTTGGCTAATTTCAAAAAAGTAGCCAGAACTGACAGTGTTTATAATCAAATTTTAAAATAATGTATGCTTTTATAACAACTGGAAGGCACAAATCGTTCTTTTGAGATGTTCCTATTAGCATAACAATAAAGACAATCATCTGTGTAGGTTTAGTATTTGTGAGGTATCTAGAGACGCGTGACTCGCAGAGATAGCCTATATTGGCTTTTCATTCTCTCGCTAGCTGATTATCAGACGAATCAATAATTACGAACCGCCTTAAATAAAAAGAAGATAGAAGAAGAAAGCAAAAGAAACACTTAAAAATTTTCATTAAGATCCTTCACTCTATGTAATTAAACAAGGTTTCTCGCTCCCAACTTAGTCTTCGACAGTGATTTGTCGTTGTGATCAAACTGCCTTATCTGTGTAGCCAATTTCACCGTTCTCAAAGTTTATTATTCACAGCTCATTCACGCATGTAAACTACAGGTTTTTGACTGATAAAGTTCTCGATATCTTGCGATAAACAAATTGTAGTAAAGGATTTACTATCTACTTTCCGTTGTTAAAACTTTCAGTGGAGAGAAAACAAGAGAAGAGCTACGCGCGCCATTCACGAGTCAAAACTGTACTTTTTCATCTGCTTTGATTTAACGGTTTGGATTTGAAAATTTTCAGTTTTGCTGAGTAACTGCAGAAAAAAGTATGCACTGACACAAACAAGAAACGAATTTCAATTGCAAACCTTCGGGTTCCTATGACGTTTCTCTCTTAAGTCTTTCTGTCCATTTCGTGACTAAACTAAGTTTACCTTGCACCGTGAAGGAGATACGATGATCAGGTAACACTTTTAAGAGGCGTTCTTCTCTTTGCTTGCTGTTATTCACAAATTGTTAGAGCCAAGAGTTTTCAATTCACAATTTCCCCGCCGAGTGCAGAACCGAACACAAGTTAATTATATAAGTGCACTACAACAGGGACTGCTATATGGGCAGGGTGCACGAAAACTTGAACTAACTTGTCAGGCCTGAGCAGTCAACCTTGATCACTCAAATAGACCAGAAAACAAAGAATCAGTAGTTGAGGAGGCAGATACAAAACCTCGAGTCACTTGTCATCTTTCAAATTAGGTTTTGTTGTTTATTGTTCTTTAAAACCCAGTAATTATAGAATATGTGAATCGTGTATGAAACTGAACAAGGGCGCCTAAATCAACAGTGTGTTTATCAACGACTCGACACTTATTAGCACTATTTTGGAACAGGCAATTTTTTCGCTATTAGAAAACGTTGACGTTGCTACATGAAGTCAAGTGGAAACAAAGAAAGGCGCTTTCTTATTGAGGCCCAAAAACGGACTGGATTCATAGACTATTATTCTTGCCTATATTTGAGTAACTCTTCTTGAAAACACTTTGTCTTTTGTTTTTAATCGTCATGGTTAAAGGCTGTTAATTCAATCCGCGTGCTCATTCTGCATTGGACAAACGGGGTTAGGAGAACAAAAACAGTCCTAGTTTTCTATCCTTTTTCAAACATTTTAGAGGTATATTATAAAAGTTATGACAATGTTAGAAAAGCCAATTCATTGCAACATGTAATTTGTTACCACTTCTGCCCAACTAACTGCAAAGAAACACATTTTTGTTTAATGGGAAAATGCTTAGGAGGTCAGCTAGGCGACGTACAGTCTATCGTCGGTGTCTTTGATAGCTGGCCAGTAAATGAAAATAAAGAGTACTGTTTTTACCTTTCGTCAATTCTTCCACTTCTCATTTGTTTACTTTTTGATAAGAACGCAAAACAAAGATTGGAGAAGAGATCTCGCAAGGAAACTCTTTTTGTGGGACACTAAGTCTAAAATCGGATCAGGCAGAGATACCGGAAATGCCTTTAGATTTCAAAACTCGACACGCTTCTCGGCCTACCTCACAGCACAGACCAAGTGGCGAGGAGTTCGCACGACTTATCAATCATTCTATCTAAAATCGATAATTGTATAATTATCACATTTTTGGATCTACGTTTGATACGAGTTGATAGGTTGTGAACCTACGCGAGCCGTGACCTGAGAAGGCCGACCTTTCATGAAGCTGTCTTAACATCTCTTACCTACTCTCTGCCTTCACACGTCCGTGTTTAGTGGGAACAGGCCTGCCGCATAACACGATGTGTTGGTTTGCAACCCCAGAATTTATCTCTAAATTGAAAGCTTAATAATTAATGCGGTATTGTCTCGAAGTTTTCTTCGCTGTGTGGGAACGCAACAGTTTTCTGATGAGTTGATAATGAGTGTTTGCTCAGATCGAAGAAGGGCAAATGTTTCTCAATATTTGAACAAATCTAGTACTGATATGATTGTTACAAGTACGAACTTTTCCCTCCCCCATTGATTTGGCGAGGTGTGAAGGCGAGCTGTGTTTGCATCTCTCTTTGATAAGCTGACTAGCATTGTTCAACTGATTGAAAGGTTTTAGCGGAACATTAATTTTTGATAACTGCGGTTTTTCAGCCCAATTTTGACATAATTGAATCTAGTAAACCCACTTTTATAATTTTTATGAAGACATATGAGTTCTGTCAGATGGCGCGCAGTATTTGGTGGATTTTAGTAAGCAGTATTCTTGGTTTGGTTTCTCAAACAAGAAGTTATCTTGCTATCATTTGCAAACTTATAAACTTTACACCAACGAAGAAGAAAAACTAATCGGTGAAGCGATGCATTGAAACTATCAACACGCAGTCTTGTTCTTCTGATCTTTGATAAAATAGAAATGAGTTTTTTTATAAAGTCAAACATAATGAAATAGTAAATGGCAAGTTATTTTTTCGGAATATTAATTTTAACTGAACCATCTTAGTGTTAAGTAACAATACTAAGTCACAAATTTCTGCTCGTAATGAAAATCGGTCTAATTTTAATGCTAGAGCCTTTGTCCACGAAGTGTGATAATCTATGCATAAATGATGAACTTCCATCAAAGTAACCCAGAACTAATGATTTCATAATAGGCCTTTTAGAAGATTCACGCAGCTGTTTGTTAGTACTGAGAGTGACAAAATCTCAACACACAATTTATCACCGTTGAAATCTGGATTACTCACTACATTAGTGCCAGTCGCCAACCTAGTCAGCGTCTTTGTACCAAGATCTTCATCAATCATATAAAATCAAACGAGAAATGAAGACTCGGTTGATATTGCTTTATCACAGACACTTAATCAAAATGCAGGCACATTTAATATTCTCCTTTAGTGATGTATTGGTATTTACAAATTCAAGTTGTTGTTTCTTGAAGGGACTTCTAACCTATCGAGATAAACTCATCAACGTCCTGGTGTGAGGAATCAGCTACTCCAATTTTCGCTGATCTCTTATGATTAAACACGTTAGAACGCATCTTTCAGCGCAGTGGAAAGTTACCAGCGCAAATTAATGGACGCAGTTGATGTTATAGCTTTGTTTACTTCAAGGGCAAGCCGGGTATTTCTATATCAGTGCAATATATAAGTTGATCGAAGAGCTTGTTGTCGCTAGGTAGGTTTGATCAGTGAAAGTTGAAGAAGCTTCCAGGTAGTTTTTACCTTAATCCCATTAATATTTTCCGAAGGCGCTAAAAATGTACTCACCTTACAACAGATATACGCTAGCGGTAGACAGACAATCCGAAGAAGTAACTTTTTGGTTCGAGTGTTCCGTTTTGAGGTGGAAGCTAATGTTACATGCTATTTATAAGGTTTCATGATGAGGCGCCGTTATGACGCCGGATCCAGTGCTTTGTCTAAACTCCACATGCTTTTGCAATGCCGACCACGACACACGCAAGATGTATTCGATATTTTGAGTACACGGACAATTTTCTATGCATTCGTTTTCTTTCTCTTCTTTTTAGATATTAAAGAGTTCTGCGATTGAAACTTTGATCTTTTCGCAGTGTTCAGTTGCATTAAAACTAAAAATGCGATGGTAGGAGAAGAGGTTTGTGCGCCGTTTAGCTGGCGCCACACTACCATATTGAGCTTCGAACGGTATGTTGATTGAATCCATTTGCCGCCAGTGGACAGCGCGCCGGCTTCAACAACCTTGTAATTTTAATGCCGAACAAAGACTGCAAGGTTGGTTGCTTTTCAACCGATTTTCACGCTATATTCTGCATTTAAACATAAAAGAAACTTGCCCAACTCTTGACCCGATTAGAAACGGAAATTGGTCTTGGTTCTGTTGACACAAGATCTGGGGTTTGGTAGCTGAATCAGAACACAAAATCTGCGGAAACCAAACTTATGATTGTATTGTTAAGTTGTAAACCACTAACTATGAAAGTATTCTTTCGAGGACTGCCTTATGTCCGAATTTTGGTAAATTTCTTCCTGATTTGAACTTCCTGCCTCTTTCAGTTTTAATAAGATTTGGGAAACGAAGCAAAATAATTTTTTAAGGACATTAAACATTGCAAAACTAAATAATTATCAAACACGTACAGTGATTTGATATCTGTTTTCTGGAGTAATTTGTGCGTCAAAATCGACTAATACATTGGAACTTGTTCTCGTTTCTAGAGGACTGTCAAATTAGCTTTCTAATCAAGCAGTAGTTGCCGAAAAGTCACTTTTGTGACATCAAATGATATTCTTTTTCTTTTGCGTCATTCTATATTTAGAAAAATTGATGAAACAAATTAGTAATTTCGCGGCAGTTAATAACTTGTACTGTAAAATCTCTTTAATCATGACATTTGTTAGTTACAAAATAGAAAAAAGTGTTTCTGGTAGTTTTGAAAAAAGATCTTACAAATGAGGATTCAATCCCTTTTCGAAATATTCAAGAACAAAAGTACACAGCGAATAAACTGATTAAAAACTCATCGTTTTGTTCTGAGCAAACATTTTCCATCTGCCCTCTTTAGAAGCCTGTCTTCGGAAGCTGTAAATGCAAACTTTCGTTTTGGGTAGAATATAAAACACCATCGAGAGAATTCTACTATGGGAACTACATAATACCAAATTAATAAGATAATTCCAAGTTTGTAAACACTTTGTTTATGCAATCTAACGAGGCCATCCTTGCGCCATCTGGGTGACTCCACGACTCAAGATTTCCTTTAGCGAATATTAATGACGGGCTCACAGTAATAAGAAGCCGAACGCTTCTGACATTGATATGGAATTTATTGGAAATTGTTTGGATTTCTTTCTGCTCTACCAAAGATGAACGACGCCGTTCAGTCTTTTATAAATAGTATTAAAAGGACTATTTTTCATGGTGGTTAATTTTACTTTGAGGTGCGGTTTCCTATTTGTGTTCAGTAGGTCGCACTGACGCAAGCCAACTAACTATGTTCTGTACAGTAACACAAATTAACATTTGACAAACAGGACGCGCGAAGTTTCTTCATGAAATCTGAATAAGTCTTAATGTTTTTCCTTTATTGAATGGTCGCGTTTAGGGTCAATTTGTGACATATGTGATAATACGAGGTGCATTAGGAAAAAATGTAGTCAAATAGATCTTTAATATGTTCACAGCTTCATGTGGCGAAATTTCCTTTCATCTTTTCCAGAGCCTTAGCTTGATTGCCAAAAGAACTTAGCTTGTACTTTAAAATAAAAAGTTCACAAATTTGTATTTTAAAACGTTCAAACACTCGATTCTCGCTCAGCATATTTTTTTTCCGAAACACTTTTTATTTTTTTTAAAGATTAATTTAGCTAATATCGAGTGTTTGTAATCAGCTTTTCTTGAGGTTGATATGGGCTTAATTCAATGACGCCAGTTTTCTTTCTCCAGAAATGCGATGATGAAATATATCCAGATAACGCATGTTTATTTTGATCGCTGGGACTGGCTTGCGCGTGCGAGAAGTTATCTTTTCTCAAGGTGTGATGAAGAGATTATTGATATTACTTTTTTGTTTTCTTTTCGGTTTTGCAAAAGAGGAGAAAAGAGAGAGAGAGAAAAATAAATGAAATTTGTGTTGCTAAAAGATATTTTAGTTAAAATATCGCTGCTACTTGCTATTCGTAGTCAAGCGTTCGAAGGACTGAGTTTATCTATACAGTTAGTATAATATATATAATATATATAAAATGGTTAAATGAGAGAAGGCTGCAAAATAACCAAAGTTTATCTTAAGATGTTAGCCGAGATATTTTGGGTTTAAAGTTTCACAACAAAAAAAATTGAATCCTAGCAAGAGAAAGATTAAACGTTTTTGATGATCTGATCCAACTTAGATGAAACTGTTAAACATTGGTCATTAACCAGATTTTTCAGTGTTTCTTTAAATCAAATCGGAATTTTTTCAGACAAGAATCTGTTTTACAAGTGAAGCAAAAAAACTAGTTTCTAGCATTAAATAAGATAAGAGACTTTGTCATTTATCTTGATTACATTTAAACCAGCTTTCACTTAATTTTCTTACATAAATACTAGACTAAATAAAACGGTTTGTACTCACCACTGTTTTAGAAAATCTTTTCTATTCGATTTTGCTCCTTTCCTGAAGACAAGCAAAACTGAAGTGAATTTTTTCTTTTCACCAGGGCGGCTTAAATTAGGGATTCATTCATTAAAATCAATTAATTCAGTTGGCCGTTATTTACAATGTGAAATAACTAATTTGAAATGAACTGGTTTAGTGTGGCGATCTACTAATACGTGCGAGAGACTCCACAAACAAAACACGTGATCAGTTTATCGGTGCAGATGGGTGACAGAAGTACTGGAGTATTTGTCTTATTCAAACGGCCATAAGGCATTTTAACGACAATTCATAGAAAACGCTTTACCTTTCAATCAAATAGTTCGAATTATATCCTGGGTGAAAGCGCCTTTACGTGCTTTAAACTGATTAAGAATAAAGCGCGCTAGACGCATTGGCATAGCCACAGGAGAGTAAAAAAGAATCTTATCGAGGAAAAAAGCCGGAAAGAAAGCGGTCGAATAAAGATTGTGTGTGTGGATCTTTTTTTTCAGGTATTGTTTTATGCCAGAAGAAGTCATTTTACTAAAGCTCCTCTTTTCCGTATACTTTGATCAACAAAGTTGTAAAATATATGGGCTTACAACAAGAAGTTGTTGAAATTTGATGCGAAGTCACTTTATTTTTTGTTCAGAAAGGCTAATTAAAGCTTGTAGAGTAGTACTCTGTTTTCCAAATCCTATCGCCTCACGCAACTCCAGCTCAAGCTTTATTACCAAAGTTGTTTGCTTATCTTTACATCCATTGTTTACCGAATTTCCTGCCACTTTAATTAAGTTTTTCTCTTTTGCTTGAAGTTTACATGGGCCGTGACAGCAAAGTTAAGTTAGTTGCTCTTTCTTGCTTCTGCTTCAAACTTCCAAGAGAACCTTTTAAATCCGCTCGATTCTTTTAAATTAATTCAAATGGTTTTTATGACTATTGTACCAAGTTTTCTGTCATCAGCCCATTGAAACTGGCTAAGACATGAGACTAAAAATTTGCGAAGTTAACGTAAGTCGATTTGAAAAGTAGTTTTGATTTTTCATTATGCCTCACAAGTTTATTAGGAAAACACTTTGAATGATTTTGGCGTTGGTTATTTCTCTTAAACAAAATTAGATCAACGTTTTTAACATCTTTTAAACCACTTTCCTCCAATAATATAATTCAACCGGAGAAACCGTTTTATTCAATTAAAGCATACTGTTTAAAAAAGAAGAAAAGTAAATATTGGATGCAGTGTTTTTCGAACTAGTCATAAAATATAACTGGCTTTAGTTCGCGTAATTTTTTTCAAGCTTTTTCTTTGCTTATAAAGCACAAAAGAATACAAAAAGCCCAAAGTAAAAAAGTTAAATTTTATCAGAGATGTTTGAGGAAGATGTATTGTTTTCTAAAACAACGACGCGCGAACTCAAAGTAAAGTTAAAGTCCGAATCATTTTGCCGTTTTCCTTGATTATTGAAACACACAGCATGCTAGCGAATATTTACCAACATTGCAATAACAACGACTTCTGCTAGCTAAAAACTAAGTAGCAACTCCAGATATTTTCAAACTATTTCCAATTTGTAGTGTTTTCATAGGTAGCAAACAGACAGGAAAATTATGTTAACGATATTTCGACGTTTTAACAAACATCGCTGTGAGGCGCGCACAATCCCTTTGGAAAAAAAGAAAATTTTGCAGCTGGAAATAAATAAAAAAATTGCCACAAAAAATGCATTCGTAAGACAACGGTGGTTGTTTAATTCAGTTTATATACCTCTGGGCCCCTAATAACTAAACCAAATGTTAGGTTCGTTTCACCCCGCTGTGAATCATCCATTCTAGCTTAATACAAAAAGGCATTAACAAAAACTCTTTGCCAAAATGTCCAATTGATATTTTTGCGTTTAGCGGGCTGAGTCTACATTTGGGCGTTTGGCTTGCTGCGTAAAACAGATGACAATACAAGAACTAGCTCATAATTTGTTTGTTTTGACCATGGCATTTAGTTCGCCTCTAAACACATTTGTATTTTTGGAAGACTAGATATCAGGAA
Source organism: Palythoa grandiflora (assembly GCA_026546935.2). NCBI lineage: Eukaryota > Metazoa > Cnidaria > Anthozoa > Zoantharia > Sphenopidae > Palythoa > Palythoa grandiflora. Next base: position 10,071 of record JAOCPT020959579.1, on the reverse strand, counting down.
AATAGAGCAAACACAGACATTTTTTCCTTTGATTTATGCCCAACAAAATTTCACCTTTTCGATCCTTTAGAGCGTCCATCAAGCGAGAAAAAGATTTAGATTTAGATTTAAAAACAGTTTGTGTTACAAAAAGTTTATAAAAGTACCAAAATACAATAATAGAACTAAAGTTTATTTTCCGTGTAAACATGATTTACTGAAAAGAGCATTCGTTGAGTTCACATGAAAATCGATAAGATCATTTGCAAGAAGATTGTCAGTTGAAAGAACTGAGAAAAGCTTGATTTTACATCTGATATCTGATATTTGCTCCATTTTTAAGATTTTGTCAAACAATAAACCCAGCGTGAATTTACTTCCGGCAGCGAAGTCTTGTTCGCCGAAGATGAGTGCTTGTCCAATTTTGCGATATCACTACATCAGTCTTATCTCTATCTTAGCCCTTTCAATTTGAAATGAAATGTGGTTAAAAAGAAAGTAATATCACGAATTTCCTGTTTTTGTTTTATTTTTGCATTTTATCCGCTTCTTGTTGGCTTTCTAAGATTGGTTCATAAAAGTATATTTATATATCATTTCATCCGGACGAAAATGTCCTCATACATTGGAAGAGAATTACGGCTATCTATTCTAGTATCTTTATATTTTTTCGCCTTGTGCTTGCCGAATTAAGAAAGTGGCTCTCAAAAAGTTTGTATACAACTTTTCAAATCAACAGAACTGAATAAAACACACTAAAACAGTAAAAGTTTTTTAATAGCCAGAAAATACACTTGAAGTTACAAGACTGTTTTAAAAAATATCTTATCCGATAAATTCACTTTAGCGTTTCGTTCAATCTTGCGCATTTTTTTATTAAGCTAAAACCATATTTGTTGATTAATTTGTATTTAGCGTAGGCAAACTATTTTGATGAGACAGATTGAAATACAAAAGTCAGCTATACTTGGATGAAAATACATTAAATTTTTTGAGTAAAAAAAAGAGTTTTTAAAGAGTGCAAAAAATGAAAATAGGTGCTTGAAAGCAAGGAAAATAAGATTTTGGAAGACAGCCGGTAAAACATTATCTCAAGATCGATAATCTACCGATTTGAAAACCGCCAAATCTAATAACGCCTCTTGTTCAGATTCTTTATTTCAAGAATTAACGTAGATTTTACACCCAAAAAATTTGGTTGGCTCCAGTAAAAGTGCATTAGTGAATTTTAGAAACATTTAATAAATCTTGTTTTGCATTATTTTCGCAATTGACAGTTTCCAATATTTTGAGAGAACTCCGATAAAGCAGCGCAAACATTCCATCGATAAAAACTGTGTAATTATCCATCAAGAAAATCTTTCTGTAATTTAATTTTTCTATCTTTTCGATAATAAGAGCTCTGGATAACAGAAATTCGATTTGTAAGTAAAATATATTGATAAATGTGCAGCTTTACATGTATCTGTCTCTTGCGAAACCAAACTTGTCTTTTGCCGAGACAAAACAACAACCGCACCCACATTGAAGTTTGGCACAGCTGTCGGGGATTGAATATCGCAGATCAAAATTCACTAAAATTTCTCAAGACGTATCTATTTATATCGACAAAACATAGTGATATCAAAGGAAAAAATAAAAAGGACAGAAAGCAACGAAAGTTTAAACTTCTCCAAAGGAAAAATTGGCGCTTTTCTATGTTCGCAGTTTTGTGTACCGTTGTTATATCGTCTCGAATTTTATGTCGCACGCAGTTGTTGTCAACGTTGAGTTTTGCTGTTATCCATTTTATCATACACAAGATATTTCAAGTTATGCTGATATGAAAATTTCAAAGCGAGTGACCACAACGATGGCCAGTGAATGAATTGTGACCAGGATGGCGATAATAGACAATTTAGAAGCCAAGATAACTTATAAATGTACGAAACAAATCTAGAGTTGTACTAAACGTTATGCAAACCAAGCGCTTATCAAGAAATGCGTTCGAAACCTCTTAAAGCAGAGCGACTTAAAATAGAGTTTATGTAACAAAAATGCGAAGGGTAACCCAAGCAATGTTTCATGTTGGAGTTGAAATATTTCTTTAGCAGTGATACTAGTTGGTGTCTGATTCAGTTAACGTTGATTTGTGAAGTTGATGCTTTGAATATTTTTGATCTAATCTTTCAAATTGCAAGATTGAAAACAAGTCGTTGATATGATTAAGAAAGTCTGATGCAATTGTACTTTTGCGACAAAAACTTGCTTTGAGTTTCTTAGTTTATTTTTATTTAATCTGTGTGCTGCATAGCGACTTCCGATTTTTCATTACCTGTTGGGAATATTGACGTGATCAGTCAGTGTGAAGGAGAAAGTCAAAGTGGAATCGCAATAAATACGTGCCAAGTAAAACTCTGCGCTGATCAGCACGTAATATTTTTAAAAAGCATTACGAACAGTAATTCGCTATAGTTCTTCAAACAACACAAAAAAGAAACAAAACTGAATTTTTTAATGAAGGATTCTTTGCAAGTATAGTAATCTGGAATGGTAGTCATCAACATTTTAGAGCGAAATGCACATTAGAAAACTCCAGTTGCTTCGATCGTATTGCTCAATTGTGTCAAAGGGGTACAAACTTCATGTTTCTTCGCAGTCTGCAGAATAAACTTGTACAAGTCACATGACGGAAGGTTGGGGTAGAATTCCTCTCCTTCAGCGTCAAGTTTTTACATTCAGTCCCTGAAGACTATTAGCTTGAACTTTGTGGCCGTTGGGGATCAAATTGCTGCTATCAGATTGAAATCGACATCAGTGGCATTATCTCCACTAGTGTGTATACATTTCGCCTATGTTGATACCAAGATTCTGATGTTGTAGAGATCTTTATGTACTAACTAACAAATCACTTATAACACATGAGGCATTAACGTTCTAAAGTGGGGGACTAAACAATGAAAGAACACTTTGCTCTTGCGGGGAGTATATATTTGGAGCAATCCCCTCACCAACAGCTATCCAACTTGTTCTTCTCCTCAACCGACTGATTAAAAGGCATCTCAGAAATTTCTTTGGGGAGAATCTACATTCATTTACAAACTCGTTGGAAAACTAAACTTAGTTTCAGGTTATCATCTAAGCATCAGTATCGATTTCTTTAGCGTTTTGTAAAGTATATGCACAGAGATTGAAGGCTGTTTTGACCTGCAAGCTGTCTTACCTTTCTTCCGTTTGAGAGATGCTACCACGAAACTTCGCGTGTCAAAATCTTCTCCACAAAGTCTAGTCCTTCTCCGTTTCGGGGATTTTATTTTCGTCTCTCTGCGCAGGTCGTCGAATTTGACAAGTGCGCATACAAACGAGATAACGATCAGTCGTCATTGTAAATGGTTTCGTTCTGTATTCGTTAGAACAATCGGGACCCACATAAACAATCGATAAAGTCTCGTGACAGAATTTCACTCGTTTTTTTTTTTAACTTTTTGGCCTTTATTTTATCGAAGCTGAAGCTTTTTGATAGCTTTATCTGACAAAAAACTTGACGAATTCCTAGCTGCCCGGGAGTCGACATGTCAGTGTAACGTTAAGAATTCGATAGGAGCACGTTAACAACAACTTTCAACCGATGTTATGTGTAGATTGTTGACCAGTTAACTTAATTCTGGTTCGATGACATTTTTTATTTTGATTTATGCTTACTTTGATTATCATGTCGTACCGTCATCTTTATCAGAACTATGAGCAAACGCCTTTTTCTATACAAACTCAATTGCTGAATGATTGATCTCAATTTGGGCGTTGTCATGGTTTCTTGAAAACATGATTTTCATCCGATATAGTGATAAAACTGATTATAAAAGGAAGAACTGAACTCAAAAGCATTTTGTACTGTTGTGTTTAACATTTAACTGTTATGTATACTTACCTCTAAAACCTTTATAGTTTTCATTTCAAACTCAAACTGAAATATTTTTCCTTTCAAAACAACGATATGGTTTATAAATGTCGAGTATGGGACAAAATATGTTTATAATTTCTGCATGTCAACAAATGAAAGTTATGAAAGCCCTTCATGCGAACAGATTCATAACAACTCCTTCAACTAAGGGAGTGCTTTTAACTCATTTCAGTTTATGTTTGCGAACGTGGCAAAATGGTGCCATTTTGGAGAAGCCCGCTATGGCCACGAAGAACAGAATTTCCTATTTGTCGATCAATTTCTTTGACTCTATTTTCGTGGGAGCGCTCAGTTATTTCCAAATCATGAAGCTGAAGTTGCGATCACGTGACCGAGGTTCTGCAGGGAGCAAAGTTATTTTATAAAGAAGACACTGGTAAGAACTGAAGTCTGAAGACAGTTCAGTAAACACAACTGAACTTTGGTTAATGAAATATTTTATTGGACGCGTTATTACCTAAACGTTTCTTGAGTTAAGATTTTTAAGTGTAAAAACTTTTTTTTATCAATTCTAAGTTGAGACTTTGTCTTCACAGAGGGCAAGAAAGAAAGAATTATTTATTTGATAATAATCCATATACTGCATACTATATACTATACAATATTTAATATATAATTATGATCTGTGATGTAATTTTTGTAGAATATAGTATATGTTTCTGTGGTCAATGTATAGCATCAGTTCTGTCTCAAATTTTTGAGAATAAATTAAACAAATCTATTTCAAGATATTGGAAATATTCCATGTGTACAACTTTGCTAGCATAGTTTAAAATGTTTAGGAAGCTACGTTGGATTGCAAATAGGTAAATGATGAAGATTTGAGGTTAAACTTTCCTTAAATCGATGTTTCATTAGGCACTCGTATTTTGCGTAAAAAATCAAGCATGCATAATTGAAAATTTTAAAGTAAAATCACCCAGTGAGTAGCTAGTTTCTTTGCCTCGCCAGTAACAATGCATTTAGATTAATTCCTAATAAAAATATATAACTGATCTGTATTTAAAAAAGTACTCTATACAAAAATTTTCCGCTGTGTAAACTGCTGATTTCTCGAGTGTATGGTAAAATTTTACCGCATACACTTGAGAAGACAGCCGTTCACGAGGCCAAAAATTTGTGTATATACAATACTTTTTTAAATACAGATCAGCTATATATTACTATCATAAAACGTCTTCCACTGATCGCTCCAGTTACAATGCGTTTAGACGTGGTATTGTTGTTGTAACGAGACAAGAAATTAAACTGATCAACAAGCTTCGACTGCCAACAGCCGAGACTCTTGGCTTCATCTTTTATAATTCGGATCTTTACATTAACAGTTGAAAGAATATATAGCGTATCGAAACCATTAATGATATCTTCATGAAGGTTTGGTTTTGCTCCTTTTCTCACGTCATAGAATTCAACAAATATTAGATAAATTTTTTGCCAGCAGTTGACTGAACATGAACTGAAAAAAGAAGATTCGCTGAAGTATTTTTAAAGTTTAGCATTGAGAAAATTAAAACGAAAGGCAGGCTTAACAGTCGATTAGTTGAAGTTATAATCTTTCTCTTATTAAAGCTTGATATTTTTACGCCGCAATAACAAATAATTTCCTCAAAAAGAAATAACGCTCTTAGCCATATTTTCAAATGACAGCCGAGGCTAAACCACGGGTTTGAATGAAACCACGAGAGATTTCGGTTAAAATGTTCGGCATAAAAGAGGATCTGTGCATGACACATGACAGAACAACTCAGAATTATATTTAATATCTCTATGAATTACAGTTCTACATGAAAATCCAAATTATGTAGCATTTTCGGGCTTACGGTGTTTTTTCCCACAAATTTTAGTTTTGCTTGACTAGCGAACGATCCTTATCGAATCTCAAGGCTCCCGAAAGTCGTACTGGCTTATTCATGCATCATTTCATTATGTAGCCGCCATATAGACACAGTATACCTAACTGTTAGCAAAGTCGGCACGATATACATTACTCATTTTATTTTTTATCAGTTCTTGCCTTGCTTAACAGTGAAAAGGCAAGGCAAAACAAGTGTTTGTAGAAAACAAAAAAATGTATTCAAATCTTTCTTTATCACTAGATAGCGCGGTAATCAAGAATATGATCTTCGGAACCTTCGGAAAATTGTTGTGACGTAAGTTCTGTGCTTATGTGATCCACAAAATGTTATCATCGGGATCTTGGCGGCTCATTCAACAGAAAAACCCCACTGGCATTTTCCCATGAGACTGTACCAAGACATTATTACCAACTCAAACATTTGTATCGAAAAGAGTTGATTCAAATATTACGAGTAGGCTTTTATTTTACAGCAAAGTCTTTTAAATTTAATGCTTTATGATGTTGTATTTTATGATTTCGAGGACTCGGTAAGGTCTTACAGTAGAACGATTACAGTAAACACAAAAAACTTATTTCAAGATTTATAAAAATTTTGCAAAGCAACTGAATTGGACTTGTTTTTATGGCCACAACTGGGAAACGGATAACTATAACGGAAAATCTTTATCGTAACTATACTTGCATAACAAAGCAATAATTTGAAAGAACGTACGTGTGACTAGAACAAAAACATGATTTTCTGCTGTTAGAACATTTCGTTCTCTAATCGCAATATAAATTGCTGTGATATATGGTAGAAAATTTCAGATAGAAATGAAATGCATGTTGATGTTCATGTTTGTAGAGTACAATTTTAAAAAGAACTACGGAAAGATTTGCCAAGCTTTTTATTTTGTTTCTTAAAACTTTGGAGATAACTAAATTAAGTGATCATTTGGCATAGCTTCAGGGACGAATTAACGTCAACCTTTTTTGAGGTTTCCTCGAGATTTTATTTCATTTTTAAAAGACCTTTCGGTTGTTAACGCTACAGTACTTGTCCCAGGTTTTACTATGAACTATATTCCATTTCACCGTTTAATTATAACTTGACATAAATTTTTTTGTCAGCTGAAACCGTGTATGGTCTGTTTTTTTCCTCTTTTGCAAACTTTTGTCTAAACTGAGTCCCACATAAATCAAATCAGTAATATCTTAGTTAAAACATGGACAGTTTGTTTGTGGTGGCATATGAATTCAATTTCACATAAAGCAGAGATAAGATCTTAATGATTTTTTTCTTAATCGTTGTTGATTTTCTTTTTGTTGTTCACAGAAAAGTTTGGAAGTAAAAGGAAGCCAAAAAGGGCAAGAAAAGAAAAAGGAATGGAGTTTGAAGTTATCCTGCCTTTTAAGGTCAAGAGTAAATTGAAAATTTGTAATGATTAATATGTTATCGTTTGAAATCATCTTATATCTTGTTGAGCCGTTCTAATGAGCAACGGCCACACAGCCCATTATAAAGCCGTTTCGGACGATTAATTGCAATTTGTATGACTGAGGAGAATTTTAAAGAGGCGAGAAAGTAAAATAAAGGGTTATTCAAAAGGTGACAAAACGGTCGCCTTTTTTGTATTTGTGTGTCGTTTTACTTACACCATTTTATTGTGCCAGTTGTGTTCTTATTAGGGCGCAGGATTTCAAACTCTCACCGAAAGTTCATGCGGCGCAAAAACCTTTACATTTTATACCCTCGAACTTTCTTCACCTTCTTTCCCGAAATCAAATCCCATTCACTCTGCCTACATTAACACCAATCTTTGCCATTAAGCAAATAGTTTTTTGCTCCAAGCCCCGCTTCATGTCTTCGAAATCCAATTACACATAGAGCTATCGGAAAACAGTTTGACGGCAAACAAAACTTAGAAGGATCGACTAAGATTTGGGAGTCGATTCCAAAGATAACATCGATCAGCAGGATCTGAAGATTTCCTATAGACGGAAATGTTCGAAAAAGGAGGATATATTAAAGCAGTGATCGATCAACAAAAATTCGAACCCAAAAGATTTAACAGAGTGATAAGTAAATGCGCTTTTCAAAAAGTTCAATTGCTTTGTTTTGGTCGCGCGCCTTTTGTTTGCTCATACGCGATTCCCGGCCAGCTGCTATTTTACATCACTCCTTTTCTAATAAAAGAACAAAATGAAAAGAAATTAAATTTACAAAAGTCGTAAACAGGTAAGTGTTATTAAAATGTTGTCTAACACGTTCGTAATTATTATGAAATAAAAGCTTTCTGTTGGAACGCTATCAATTAAATTATTTAACTTTTTGAAGGAGTCGTTGAGGAAAAGTCAAAATCTGAGTTAACTCCAGCAGTTACATCGCGCACCTGTCCGTTTGCTTTATCAAAAACTCCATAGATTTTTGAAAATAGACATTTCACTAAAGATAATAACTTGGAGACTAAAACTCCATAGATTTGTAGTAAAGCGGTTGCAATAATGCGACAGAGTGGACGAAAAACGTCGCTGATAAAAATTTGACCTTCAAATCTTGAACACAACACCGTAAACTGCCAATATGTTACATAAGCCGTTATTGGTTGTTTTTTTGGTCTGATCACATTGATATTGCGGAAAAATGAAAGATCACACTTCAACTTTAGCTTTAGTTTCAAAGGCTTGTTTTTCAACCTCTGTGTTTCCATTTCATGAAACGTAACCAGTTGTCGCTCAAGGACTCATAATATCATGTTTTTTTACCTGAAGATCTATTGTAAGACTAAGAGAAAAGAAAAATATTTTTGTTTTATCACTTTAAATCGTTTTAAACATTTTTCTTAAAATTAAAACTATTTTTTACAAGAATTTTTCTATTCTTAGGCATAGAATTGAGCGGCGTCGTACTATTAAACACAGCATTGTTTAGCATTATGGAAGTATTGGAGCAATAGTATTGGACCAATTTTAACACTTTGGTTTGCTTTAGTTTCACAATAAATTTCGAATTATTTCGAATTCTTACGGCTCATGCTGGAATATATATTCATCAGAGTTATTCCATTTTTCGTATGTTTTGTTGCTTGATAATGATTGATGCACAACTGATTAATTTTAAAGTTTACTTATCAACTGATAACAGTGAATCGATAGGAAAAATATAAGATATACTCCAATGTAGAAATGTATACTCAACTAAAGCCATAGTATGATCAATGTATTAAATACTAATAATTTTCAAATGATTATCTTTTTCTCTTAAGAACTGAGTCATCAGTAAATACAGGCTTCTCTCATTGATCAGTCGCATTTTAAAACGAGCTTAACTAAACGAGATCATTGCTGTCAAGCCGGTCAGTACGACTTGACAGCAATGATCTCGTTTAGTTAAACTCGTTTTGAAATTCGACTGATCAGTGAGCTCAATGAGAGAAGCCTGTATTAGTGCGTTCCAACGAGGGCCGGATGCGGATCCGTAGTAGGTCAGCTTTCCCACTGTTCGTAAATATTACATACATGATTGGTAAACAGAGTTTGGTCAAGGCCCATGGCAGAGCAGGGCGGAGGGGAAGAAGGGGGAGGGAGAAGAGAAAGGGGGGATGGTTCAGGAGGAAAGCTTGCTTTTCCATCCTCGAGCTAAGTACGACATTTTTTGTTTGTTTGACTAGAGCTATGATTGACTCTAAAGAAGTATCTTTTATCATCGTTTCTTGGCCTCTGATTGTACCATATGCCATACCGCATTGTCGGCGACAGTCATTTTGTGTTTGTCGTTGAAACAAAATTAGACACAACTCATCAAAAATCATTCAAAATTAATCCCAGATTATGCAGCATTGCAATTGGCATTTCAAAGAGTGTAGTTTACGAACATTTCCTGGGGAAAAACCCCCCGAAGCCCGGACAACCCCTCACAAGGACACTGGCCCACTATGACACCGAGCATTTCGTGCCTTCTCACCATGACAATAAACACTGACTTTCGTGTTTACTCACGATGATACTGAGCACTTTTGTGCCCACCCACTAGGACACTGAGCAGCTTTGTGCCCATCCACTAGTACACGGAGCAGCTTTGTGCCCATCTACCAAGACACTAAGCACTTTTGTGCCCACCCACTATGACTCTGAGCACTTTTGTACCCACCCACTATGACACTGAGCAGCTTTGTACCCACCCACTATGACACTGAGCAGCTTTGTGCCCATCCACTATGACACTGAGCAGCTTTGTGCCCACCCACTATGACACTGAGCAGCTTTGTGCCCATCCACTATGACACTGAGCAGCTTTGTGCCCACCCACTATGAC
>JAOCPT020958903.1:4048-14861 GCA_026546935.2 Palythoa grandiflora | reverse complement strand
AACACATTATCTGAACCAGAGTATCGAGTCTTGTCTTTATCTCAGTAGTTTATGAGTCCGTACTTAAGATTACTACAGTCATCATAAGATGGACTACAGCACAGTAGGCTGAAACACAACAGGTTCAACAACCCCGACAAGACAGACTACAGCACAGTAGGCTGAAACACAACAGCAGAGCTTCAACAACGCCACATTAATTATCACAAGACAGACCACAATGCAACAGATTGCAACCCAAGTTATCAAGTTCATGTGCTCACTGTACAACAAGGTATTTTGAAATTCCTCTCACTGGTGCTGTTACATTAATAAGGAACAAAACATACAGTGTATACAATTATAACAAATTAACTTATTCAATCAATCAATCATTCAATCTTTATGTATACCACACAATGTAAAAGTAATAAATACACACAAATACAAAATAATTATTGTTAGGTACAAGCTGTAAGTTATTTGAAGTAACTTATTTATTTTTTCATTTTGAAACTAATTGAGATAAAGAGCAAAGCCTCTGGGCAAAGAGAAAACCTCGCCATATTGACAGTTGAATAAACTGTATTATTTTCTTAATATAAAATTCTCTTATTTTTCATTACCTGCTTTCTTTAACTCAACAGTGTGACTTTCATTTCCATTCTTGTTGGTGGCCAAACAATGAAATGTTCCAAAACTTTGTTCCTCGGTTTTTTTTATCACATAAGTAACTGTCTTCTGTCCTGCCATTACCTCTGTACCATTTTTTGTCATTGTGATGTTTGGTATGGGATAGCCAAAGAACTCACAAACAATCTTCATAGGATTTGGGTTGCCCACAAATGAATATAATGGAGACGTGGACTTTTGCTTGTTTAGTCTTGGAGGAGCTACATGAGTTGGTAAGTGGTTAGAAATCTTTTCTGCTCATAACTTAACAATACATGTTTACTGTCAGAATAATGTTTAAAATTATTTCGCAAATGCTTAATTTTAAACCATACATTCAATTTATGTTAGATTTAAGTAGTACTACATACAAACTAGTTTTGTCACTTAATGAATAACAGAATGTTTTTAAAATTAGATTAAACAATAATCAATAGAATATAAATTGCACATAATTATTATTTCAGTCAACTTTACTAATAGAAATGAATTCATAACAAAAATCTTTGTGAATGGATAAAATGTTTGCAACTGAATGCTGATCAATTCTATCAAACATTCCATATTAGGTGAGTCCTTGCATATTACAGCATACTCACATTATTTTTGCCTGGGCGCTTGTCATGTTTTTCCATTTATTTTGAACCTCCAGCACTGTTCTAACTTCCACCCCAAAGGAATTTATGGCAACAGTTATTTCGCCCCAGATTTCATTTTTTTTTTGCATTAGTGACAGAATTTGTCAATTTTGACTGTAACACACTCAAATTTTTCTCCACTTTTTCTGTAAGAAGCGATACTTCCAATGCTGAAAAATTGGCTTTTCGTATTTTTTTTTGGTTTTTCAAAACTTTGTGAGTCCAATTTAATTGCTGGTAGCATGTATTCGACCAAACCTGTTTTTCAAAGTACAGAAAAAATTTTTAAAAAGAAACAGGTCAGAATTTAAAAAAGTTGTTCTGAATATGACAAAATAATGTAAAGTTCTTTTATAATTTTTATGATCAAAATGCTTCTACTTACCCTTGCATAGAATAGGGTCTTTAAAATATTTTTCGTAATTTGTAAAAATTGTTCTCCTCCCTGAAAACATTTCATGAAGCTACTAAACAATATCAATTGCCACATTTACCAAAAACCTATTTTTTGTTCAATTTTTTTCCTACAAATTTTTCAGGTGTATGCCATATATTAAAATTGAGAATATAAAATTGACAAAATTGATTGGGACTGTGAGTTCGGATCTTCTAAATATTTTATAAAGGTACTTTAAACTACAGTGATACTTACACTTAACAAAGAGATTCACTTCCTCTTGCACTACAATTTGTTTTCCTTTTTCGTCTTTTGCCTCGTTGCTGGCCTCACAAATGTATTTTCCAGAGTTTTCTACTACTACTTTTTCATAAACAATTGTGCTGCTCAGATCTTTTATCTACAGAGACAAAAGTTATAATGGTAGTAGTAGTAACATTTATATAGTGCTTATAATTTATTACTGTTCTTAGCAGTTTACAAGTGAATACAGGGTTAGACAGTTGAGGGTTTTAGACAGCAGCAGCAGCAACAACAGACTATCTCAAACATCAAGAAACACTTCCTCTCAGTAAAACAGACAAACTGCAACACTGGGATCACTATCCCACTCCTTTTGAACAGCAACATTGTATACATGGGTTCTTTTAAGTCTTCAAGTAGAGCATCAAGAGACTACTCTGAAGTTCCGAATAAGCATACATAGCATAATAATAGTATAGAGTGGAAAGTCCTGGGTAAGCGAATAATAGTATAGACCTGAATAAAAGTACAGAATGGAAAGAACCGTATAGACCAATAATAGTATAGGATTTTTCTCTTGATTATCAGTGAAAACTTCAGTGCTCAAAAAGGAAAATTGCTCAACTGTGTGTGTGTATTTCCCAGGTAAATAATCATACAGATCTGAATAACTTTCGTACAGAGTGGAAAGCTATTGAAAAAAATAATCGTACAGTCCCAAATAAACCTGTATAGAGTGGAAAATTTCCCCAAAATAAATAAGCGTACATGTACGCTCATTCGGGACTTCAGAGTAGGCTGCACAAAAATTTAAGTAGGAAAAATTCAGACAAAACAGATCTGATATTTAAATACCACTACTTCATCTATACTTTACAAAATTGTAGGAAAAAGCCCACAACTTTTATAACCTATCCACTTTTTAAATTTATTTTTTATGATTTACACGAAAAAAATAGAAGAAATGATTTCCTCTAAAGTCCATTTGTTATAAGAAAATTGTGGCAATACTACACACACATTTTAAAAGACCTTTTTCAGCTAGGGGTTACATGGTAAAAAAAGACGCCATACTGGTATGCAAGACCACAATTTTAACAAATCGATTTACTAGGAAAGTGTGATTTTTTCATTGCTTTATATTTTCCAGTGGTGTCTGTTGCATTCTTTTGTGCACCGGAATAGCATCATCTCTACCACAAAATCACTTGCCGCAAATGACCTGATGTCCATTCTTCTAAACTTGAATACCAGTATATATAACACCAAGGTGTCACACAACTCGAGAAAATTGTTTGTAATTTCTCAACCAACAATTTTCCAAAAGCAATAAAACAGTGTTACTTGTGCTTCTAGACAATATTACAACACGCTTAGGCAGAGAGCATTCAGAAACCAAAGAGAAAACTTAGCTTCATCTCTTGTTCTCTCTTGACATTTATATTGTATTTCATTTTGTCACTACGTGTTCTAATATTGCCTTATAGTTTCTAATACACACAAAGCTATTTTATGCATTAATATTTATACCCATTTGGAAATCACTGGTGATTCCTGTAATTTGATTGGTTCCTAAAAAAAGAATTTTAGTATTTATCTTTGTAATTACACTCTTTTGAGTCTGTAATGAGCTTCTTTTGACCAACCAATCACGGTTAAAAAAGAGAACAGCCAATCAGAACCCAAGAAAATTCTGATGTACAGTGTTATTTCATGAAAACTGTTGAAAACGCTGTGAATTGCAAAATTTGAAAAGAAAACAAACAAGAAAGAATTCTATTTGGCTCCTACAAAATGATATAATTAAATGATAATTGAACTTTGTGTCCTGTAAGTTTGGACTGAAATCATGCTCAAGTCTTTGAATCAAACTCATATGATTTCAGACCAAATTACACTCCAACGAGGTCAATTATTATTATCTATCAATACCAAATAATTATTATTTTGGGTGCAGAACCGCCTATGCTACAAAAAATTCAAGTGTATTTCATTTTTTCCCTTTACTAATGAAGTATAAAGCTGTTATGTGAATTAGCAACACTTTCCCCAAGTGTTATAATATAACAACATATAGAAAATGCTGCAGCAACAAGTAGCTTTGCAACTTTATAATAATTGATAGATAATTCAATATACTTTTCCTTTTCGGTGTCTTTGACCCCATCCAGGTGATCTGGTTTTCACTTGATTTCTAGGACAAGACAATGGCACTTGTTCTACTCTCCTGTCATCATACCGGACAACCAGACCTTTTGTAATTAGAGAAATGAAACAAGTATTAAGTGAAGCGGTAAATACATGACTGTACAACCATTAATGATTTGGTTTCTTTAAAGTGTACATGAGAGATTTCTTTCCTAACTTATTTTTCATTTATATTGATGGAAAAACGGTTTTAAAGTTTATAACTCCAGAAAACGTCTTGAAATCTCTTTGACTTCAAAATTATCCTAAACATTGCATGGCCAAGTGATGTCAGTTGTTTCATAAACATCTTATGCTGATAAGAGCTGAAATGTCAAAGCCTGGAGAAAAACGAAATTGTAAATGATGAATAACAAGTGGTCAAAGTTGTAAAAAATACAAGAAAAGTGTCACCGAATTCAAACTTTTTGACATCATAACTTAAACCTCATCCCGGTCATCAGAAAATTTAGGAATCTTTTTGCCACAAAAATAATACAAAAATCAGTTCATTCTTCATTCTTAAGTCAACACTCTTTTTTATACACATCAATGAAAACCATAAATTAAAAGAATTGTTGTGTCAAATACACATAAACAGATAAAATGGTGAATGAAGGTCAGGTGGAAAAATCCCTTACCACCCCCTCCCCCACAGTCAACTACAATGTTTACAGAACCTGTTGATCACCTATTTTTTAAATTTGTTCTAGAATATTCAGAAGGTGCAATCATTCCAGACCAGAGTATTTACTCTGTGTATTAGGTGTCTACTATGGCATAAAATGTAATTTCACAACCACTGTTAACTTTGCAATCTCTTTTGAGATTTTCTTTTTTTTGTAGATTAGTTCCCAACGATGAGAAATTTCTAAATATTGATTGAGATATGAACAAAAATATCCCAAAATAAATAGACCTCCTTCACATGCCTTAATTTTTTCCCAATACATCCCTCTTAGAAAATAAAGTTCTTTGTTTAAGCTGAACATTCTTTTGTGCTTTTTTCATTCTCGCATCTGAAATAAAGGACCTAATTTCCCAAGAGGATGGTATCGGGAAAACATCAAGGCAATTGAGAGGTCTCTTAAGATCAAAAACATGTAGAAGTTCCCCTTAATGAAGTCTTCAAACTCGTAAAATAAAATATATTAATTAATGCCACATGTATGTGTGTTTTTCTGACAAGACGTTGTTGGACCTACCCTGTTTACATTTCTCCTGAACAACCATCCATGATTCCCACAAATATCTCACCACCTCAGCATGATTGTAGCCTCCAGTATCAGACTTTCTTCTGGCACCAGTCTCTGCAGAAAGTACTGATACTGTAGGCACTTTTTTGCTGTGGGAAATGATGGCAGCATCCTGCTGAGGGAAAACTGACAACTCTGACTGAGGGACGGCTGAGTCACAGGATGAGCTCACGCTGCTTGCATCAACACCACTATCGCTGCTGTAGTGCAAATCTTCTGTAAATGGTAACAAATGAAGAAGTATTATCCACATGCTGAGGTTAGTTTAACCATTTGCACATTCCTTACAAATATGTCACACACAGTTTACGTTAATACTGGAATACCATTTTGGGGAATCAGGATAGCTGAATAGTACAACTGTCCTGGCCACTCATGATGATGATGGGGGTGGTAATGATGATGACTGTGGTGGTAGTAAGGATGGTAGTGGTGGTGGTGATGATGATCAAAGGTGGTGGTGATGGTGATGATGTTGATTATTATTTGATGATCAAAGGTGGTGGTGATGGTGGTGGTAATGATCGTGCCGGTATTGGTGATGATGATGACAGCAGTGGTGATGATGATGATGATGATCAAAGGTGGTGGTGATGATAATCAAAGGTGGTGGTGATGGTGATGTTGGTGGTGATGAAGACAGTGGTGGTATTGGTGATGATGATGACAGTGGTGGTGGTGATGATGATGAGGAGGAGGAGGAGGAGAAGGCTGGTGGTGGTGGTGTAGAGCATGCACCTCTGTACCAGGGATCAAATCCTGGGCTCATACCAGGGTTGAGATTTGACTCTCCGGGTTTTTTCAGATAATCTGCCAAAATGCCTCTTGGTAGGGAGAATGGACAATCACTTCCTTGGAAAAGCCATTAATTAGTTATTTATTAATTTTATTTATTACTCCCCACAAAGTATTTTTGAATACAATGAAAAGGGTCATTTTGAGTTTTGTGTGACACACAGGCTAAAATATTTAATGACAAATATTCCACGAAACTTCTATCCAACAAGATGTGAATGGAATAATTGTTATATTAAATTTCATTCCATTCAGAAAAATAAGATACTTGGAGTTTATAGCTGAAAGCTATTGAATTCTGTCTCACTTTTACAAAACAACTGGAAAATGATATTTCCATAATCATAAGGTCACACAGTATATGAGCTGAAAATGAAATTGAGTGAACCAATCAGAACAGGAGAAACATAATAATTGTGATTGAAAATGTAATATTTTAACTTTAATCCTGTTAAACCCTGTTTCTGATAAATCAATCTCTATTGTCTCAACTTTTGAACCATTGGCTAAGATTCTATTAAGTAACCATTCATTTTGTTTGTCTTGAAAATGGAGAATCAGAAATGTCTATAATATAGACTTCCTCAGACTGCGTCAATGTTTTCCCAATACAGAAATAAGATGCCTTGTTTACACTGAGCATTCTTTCATCTCTTTCTCATCACTGCATATGAAACAAAGCATCTTATTTCCTAAGAGGACTGTATTGGGAAAACATTGAGGCAGTCAGAGGAGTTATATTGTGTCTTAAATGGAGGTTGGAAGTTGATAATTTTTGCAACTTTGCAGACCATTGAAAATTTAGAAGTACAAGGGTTATTACAAAAGTGTACCCCCTTGGTAAAGAGGTATCAAATCCAACAAATGCATAAATTTTTGAGCAACTTTTAATTTAATTTCTTATTACCTTTTTTTTGTTACCATTTACTGTAAAGCGCCTCTGAACTTGAATGAACAGGCACTATTTAAACATATTATCATCATTACCTTTTGACTTGCTCTTTAACAATGCATCTCTATATGATAACAGCTTTGGTCTTGAGTCTTGATGATCAACTGGCATCGATTTCTTTGCTTCTTCTGAAATCTCACTTCCAGTAGTGGAGTCTTCTAAGCAAGAGGACAATGCTACAGAATTTGGACTTTCTCCGTTTATCCACCTATGGCATTTTTCTTCGTAGTCTTTACAATCTGAAGGTGACCTGTTGTCTTGAAAATGTTTATTCTCAAATTTCCTTTTGTAATTATCATTATTTCCTAATTTATTACCTCGCTGACCTTGCCTATTATAATTTGGATCTTTCTTTTGCAGTTTGTCTGAATGGTGACTGTGCTTGTCTCTATTTGGTTTAAATTTTGATATATTCTCTTTTTTCTTTTTCTTGTTATGGCGTCTAGTCTGCGACTGCCAACCTTCTTCTTCTAAGATCAATGAAGAAATATCATTTCTAATTAATTCATGTTCTGACCCAGGTTGACCAGTATTTTCAATATCCTCAATAAGTTCCTTTTTCAGATATTTTTCTTGTTGTTCATGTTGCTGTTTTAATGTATTTTTGTTAAGTTTTTCATCAATTTCAGTATCTTCTACAGGATTAAATTTCTTCAAATTTTCTACATTCTTTTTATTTGAGGAGGATAAATTGGCATTGCTAGCTGCAGAGTTTTGTGACGAGTCTGTGGAAGAATGAGGACTAATGAGTGATTGAGAAGCAAGAGTCACAGATGTTGAGTCGAATTGTTCAGCTCCATCATGTTTTGCCAATAAACCAACTGCTGACTCAAACAGTTTGTCTGGTGAGAGTGGAAACCCAAATGGAGGAGATTCCACAACCGCTGGGGATGGAAGGCACCCTGTGTAATGAGGATATAAAAAAAACAAAATCAGAAAAATTAATAACTGTGCTACATTTAAGAGAAAATTAGTCTCAGAACAGCATCTAATTAACAAATGGATTCCATGTTGGCATGCATCTGTTCAGTAATAGATCATAGATAATGTCAAACTGTGGTAAGAACAGAAAAGTGCCACACAAGGCGATAGTCTGCGGCAGTCTGTGTATAACATGGTTTTAAATTAAAATACAATGAACCAATATTTAAATCAATGTGTCTTTTGTGCTATAATAATTTATCCAATCATAAGACTCCAATACAAAAGTCAAGAAAACATCTTCCTTTTCGATGTTCCCCACGTGGCAGTTTTCTTAACTTTAAAAACAAAAATGTTACTTTCAACTAGAAGAGAATGAATGAAAGAATTAGAAAGGCATTAGCTTACTTATGAAGATATGGTCAATTTTCAAAGTTTAGCCAATTAGATTAAGGGTTTGACAATATCACAATCAGCAGCATTCTGCATTCCATTGCTGTTGACCTGCCTAGTTCTTACTCCGATCGTTACTTAAATCACCATGATAATATAATTATATCTAGCTAGGAATTTCCAATGCTGTGTAGTGCTGTTGAGTGTTGCAATTGTTTGTAGCTGCATTCATTTGTTAGGATACTGCTTTGCTAATATTTTGGAGTGGGTTTTGCACTGCAAAAACCAAACACATAATTTCTGAGGTTCCTTTCATGCATGGAAAACCCAAACAGCAAACTGACCCTGGAAACAAGTTTAGTAACTGTGGCATTGCAACAGACAGAAAGGCCAAGAATGACTAAAAAGCTATTATAAACACAACAAATATATATATTTTTTTGTTCAGCTGTGTTCAGAAAACAAGGGAACCCTTAAGCTGATATCCTAACTACGTGAGATGGACCAAATTTGTGAAAAAACCCTGTGAAATTTAATGCAAAGGGATGGAGTGGATGGGGCAGAAAAACTTCGCTCAACTCTGCCTCCAATAACAAATGTAAGTATTAAAGCAAAATTAGTGTTGCTGACTTGCTAACGCTCATCTGCAATAAAAAACCTGTAATCATTTTAGGGTCTTATCTTTTTCATCTTTTTTAATTTTTCTTTGTCTTTTTCAATGATAGTTATATTGTATTGTAAATTATTGTTAGTATTAACTTAAGCTTTGAAAAGCCCCTCTGGGGGAAAGTTTAATAAATAATTGTGTTGTGTTGTACTGTATTTTGGATTTAAAGACTGTATGAACCAAGTATAACACAAACATTCAGATGCTGAATAAAAAGAAGATTTTGTGAAGAAGCTCAAAGTAAATAAAAAATTAACTCAGTGAAAAAGAATGTTTGAAATAATAACTCTTCCACCACTGATCTGGTTTCTTTTAGGAAATGAATTGACTTTTGGGCTGTTTTGATGGTGCAGTCTAAAAAGAGTCAGAATGACTGATTACAGAAGCATATCATTCTCAATACTGTCCAACAGTATTCCAAATGTTATACTCCATCTACTCTGCCAGTAAAAATACTAACTATTTTAGCAACCAACACACTGGAATGAGTTTTGTTAGATAAATATTTCATTTCCCAATCTTAAATAGCCCAAAAAAGTTAGATAATACAATACTAACCTCCTTCAGCACTGTAATAATCACTCTCACAAGGGCTTTTGTCCACTGATTCACAATTTTTATTCTCTTTTGTCTTGAAAATCTTCACCTGGTTTTCTGTTATTATAGTCACTCCAAGCTTCTTTACCTGACTTCAAGGTATCCAGAACTGACGAAAGATTTGACGAGTCAATATTATCTGACCTAGCTTTTTTCCCCTTTCGCCTTTTCCTACCGCCATGGTTAGTATCATTCAAAACTGTTAAAGGTTTTTCTTTGTCACCTGAACATTTCAACACAGTATTATTCTGTGGTTTTAGCTTCTCATTCTCATCACATGTGTTAACCTGTGAATCCACTTTTTCCTTGAACACTTTTCCACCAACATTGACAGTTGAGAAGGAATCGCTAGAAAGAAATTTTCTGGAGCGATAGAGTTCATATTGCTTTGGGATTCTTGGGAGTGCTGCTAGCTGGCGAGCCATATCTTTAATCAGTCCAACCTAAAATGAAGTTAAACCACTATAAATATTTCAGCATAATGAGATGCCATGTGGATTTACAGCAACTCATTTTCTTCTTAACAACAAAATTCCTCAAAAGAATTTGTTTCTATAACAATGAGTTGAGTACTTTTTTTTCAGTGTTTATAGAAAAATTCAAAACAATCTTTCAAGATTGACCTTTAATAGTTTAAGTATTATTTTTGTAGGGAATATCTAGAATACTTAAGTTAAAATAAATAAAAAGACAATGTTTGAATAAAACATAGCTGGTAAACACTTCAGTTAACAAATAATTTTATGTATCTATAGAAACCATTTAATGAAAACTTAACTTAACCCTTTCAGCCCCAGGCAATTTATCAACATCTAACTTCTCCTTACAAGACTCAAACAAAACAATACAACTGGTAATGAGAAAAAAGGAATTGATCAAAGTGAATAAGCTGTGGAAATTGAAAAGCCAAATTCTCCCAAACTACTTATATAGAAAGTATAGAGCTCAGTTGGGAGAATTTACTGACATGTCATTTGTCGTGTTTGGGGTTTAAAGGGTTAAACTATAAAATGTCATGGCAAACTGCATTCTACAGATTACACTAGACTTTATTTCTAATGAAATGAAAACGTTGCTTTCTTCCATGTTTTCAGTTGTGTAGTAATCACTGTACTT
>JAOCPT020958175.1:0-14868 GCA_026546935.2 Palythoa grandiflora | reverse complement strand
CCAGGCCATAACACCCTACTCTTAAGTGTGTGGGTTCTTTTAAGTCCTCCAGTTACAAGTTGAGAGATTAGGAGACTAGACAAATGGCTTAATGTCTCTGTTTCTGGGTGGTGCAGTGAAAAGAAACCATACAAATGTTCAAGCCTCCGTAAGGCTGGCAATCAAACCTAAGGTTTCATTGCCTGAGTCAAGCTCACACACATGCTGTCAGATCAGGGAAAGAAGCATGCATTCATTATTTTAACAAAGAAACATAATTTACAGTTTTAAAAACCATTTAAGATGATGCTCTCAAGGTTCATCTGTTCAGCGCTATTTGCAAACAGGACACCACATTAAGTTATCTGTTGGAGTCCAAGAGGCTCCTGAATGCTTTTTTTCAAAGAAATCAATTCTGAAATCCATAGTAAGTAACGTTTCAGCTGAGCTTTGTATAAGTTGTAGAATGAAGTATTTGCTTGCAATGCAGCCAGTTTTTCCTGACAGTACATTTTGGCAGGATTTTCAAGTGAAACTCATTGGCTAATTCACATTAGTTTGCAGCCTATTTTGATAAAAAAATTTCCACCAATAACATGAAGATTCGCCAAACAAAATGCCCCTTTGAATAAGTCACAATTAAGTTCATAAAAAAACAAAAGAAACTTGCCTGAATTTCAAGATTTTATATGTATTTGTTCATATTCTTGCTGAGCAGCCTTGTATTTGCTCAAACATGTGGTTGACTACATTAGAACTGCTGGCACTATTGATTTTGAGCTACTAAACTTTTTAATTGGCTTCTAAATATTGTTCTTGCTACCCATCAGGCTCGAATCCTTTTTTCTTGTTTCAACAAAAGCTGTAAGTAATAATCATTGCACCTTAGTTTGCTTGGTATTTTTTTAAGATATATAATAACTTTGTATATATTTTTTGAAGGTGTAAAGGACAAGTGCCGTGGCTTTGGCTATGTTACTTTTGCATTAGCAGAAGATGCCAGAAAGGCAATGGACTCCAGTATTGCTGTCAGTGGAAGAAAGTTAAAGATTGCATTTGCAAATAAACGACCAAGGCAAAAACAAAGAAACAGAAGTTATAGGGAAGGTGATGCAATTCAGTTGCCAAGTATTGATTTTACTATGTATACTGTGTGTTTTAATGGAATGAAGAATGTGTTATAGTAATAAATTGATTATTAGTAGTGGCGGGTGAGGTGCAAATTGACGGTGGAGATAGAAAAATTTGGAAGAACTCTGTGAAGGCTCTAAGTGCCATAGTCAGGCACAAGGAGGACTCCTCACAGGTAATAGTGGTGGGGTGGGGTGATGATAGAATCATGTGAGATATTATTGGATAAACAGATTTAATCCAATCCAATATAAAATAATTATTTACAAAAATATTTTTACCCCACATAATATAGCAGTGCTAGTTTAGGCAGGCCAAAATTACAGTATATTACTGTAGAATGTTAATTATTTTACATTATATACAGCATTTTGAATAAAAATTATTAACCTCTCTGGGGTGGAAAAATACTGACCACTAGCCAGATGCCCGGGACTAGTAAAATTTGCTCTCAGCCTAGTAAAGAAAGTCACATATTAGCCAAATGGGCTACTAGCTTTTTAAATTGATCTAAAAGTGCTGCTGATAACTCTTCTTAAAAAAACTTTGGTTTAATCTAACTTGTCTAATTTTAACTTCCTTTGTTTGTCATATTTTTCTTTTTAAAAATTCTTGAAATGATATGGACCAAATGTTTTTTGAGCATGCCAAGTTAAGGTGAATGGTAAGTAGCGGACAAAATGCACACCTAAATTGCAATTTTCTTTAAATCCAAATTACAATTAATGTGAAACACAGCATACAAGTTTGCAGTAGTTATTGGAACTTCTCTCCTCCCTTCACACTTTGGGATATTGGTTTATGGGTCCAGACTAGTGTCTCATGAGGGCTTACTAGCCTATCCAGCCAGACTAGTAGAATTTTTCCACCACTGCTTATCACTAGTCCTAAAGTATATTGATATATAGATCAAAAACTTTGGTTCCATAACATTATTATCATAACATTTGTTTTTTTATTTGTATCAACTTGTTTCAAATTGTTGCTTGCATTTTTAGAACATCGGCATTGAAATAAAGCCTATGCAGTATTAAGTTTATATAGCATTACTGTACATGTACAGTGTACTATAAGAAAGTTGTATTTACATTTATTTAAGAGCTTGGTGCAAAAACGGCCTAAGTGCTTATTTCAGGTCGAAA
Organism: Palythoa grandiflora; assembly: GCA_026546935.2. Classification (NCBI taxonomy): domain Eukaryota; kingdom Metazoa; phylum Cnidaria; class Anthozoa; order Zoantharia; family Sphenopidae; genus Palythoa; species Palythoa grandiflora. The sequence goes on along the minus strand of JAOCPT020958175.1, from coordinate 12,616 downwards.
AATAAACTTATGATCTCCAGTGAATAAAATTGTTATTCCTTCTTGTTTTTAAATGTCTTTAAAGAAGCAGAAAACGAGCAAAAAAGATTGACTAAACCATATTCATGAGCACTCACCGTGGAATCATGGTCTCTCATGAGAATTACTGCTTTTTTGATACAAAAATAGCTCTCAAGATCACATAAGTGCAAAAAAATTCAAGAAAATCTTAAGTTTATTTTTCAACCTGAAATAGTCACTTAGGCCGTTTTGCACCAAGCTCTTCAATTGTTACTAAATTATGTTTTTGAATTATTTATATTGAATAATTACAGATCAAAAGTCAGATTCAGAGGAGGATGTAGAGACCACAAATCAAACTCCAACTGAAGGATACAGTGAAGATAAGGCAGAACATGATAAAACTGTACACAAGAAAAAGACACATTTGCAAGGAGCTACTTCTGCCAAAGTAAAGCACACTGAGAGTGAAACTAATGAGGGGAAGTGCTTTGGTCCATCACCTGCAAAAATGTCAAAAACCTGTAATGAAACTGCAAAAAAATTTGATCAGTCTCAGGAAAAGAAAAGAAAGCCAAAATCCCAAAGAAAACCTGCAGAAACAGATTCTGGCAAAACCATTGTTGTGACTGGTTTTCCAGAGGGCATTACAAGCAAACAAGTTTATAAAAAATGCTCCAAAATCATTGATTTAGAAAAGATTACTTTCCCTGTTGTGGGTAGAGAAAAACCAACAGCCTATCTTCTTTTTAAAACTCACAAAGAAGCAAGACAGGCTTTGCCACAACTTGATCAGAAAGTTGTTAAAGGAGATATTTTGACAGCAGTGCTATTGTCCAAAGAAGGCAAGATTCCATCAAAGCAAGCTCTTCAAAAGTCAAAGTTAATTGTCAGAAATTTAGCATTCAAGTGCACAGAATCAATCCTTAAAGAAACATTTTCAGTGTTTGGAAAAGTAATTGAAGCATCTGTACCAACAAGGAAGGAAGGAAAGAGAACTAGAAAATGTGGATTTGGTTTTGTGCAGTTTACAAATGTTTTTGATGCTGCAAAGGCCATTGAGAAAATGAACATGAAGGAAATACTAGGACGACCAGTTGCTGTAGATTTTGCAGTTCCCAGGGATCAGTACCAGACTCTTAAAGAAAAACATGGTAGGTTGTAAAATCTGTTAGGAGTTAATAAATATGTAATGCACAAAACTATGGCAGCCAGTGTTTTATTCCACAATAAACATCAAGACTTAAAAAGAGTTTACAAGTCAACAAGAAAATTAAATAGAAATAATTGGTACACTAGTAAATAACAGCATAGCAATTTGAATCCTCAAATTTAACCCTTTCAGCCCCAGGCAATTTATCAACATCTAACTTTTGCTCACATAACTCAAACAAAATAAATATTTTATAACCGGTAATAAGAGATAAGGAATTGATTGAGTGGAATAAGCCGCCTGTGGAAGTTGAAATAAGTCGACCCCTCACTTTTCACAAAATAATGGAATTATTGTATTTAGTAAACTTGGCAAGGCACAAGCACAAAACAGGTACAGTACACCATACCGGTGGTAAATGAAGTCATAATTGATCATTTACTTTAGCAATATTTGGTGGCTCCTAAAGGAGCCGTCAATAGTTTGGATGTGGTATTTATTTTCCAGCAGAAAAGTTCATTTTTAGCTCAAAACAATATTAATAGCTTTGCATGCTTACCTCAAAAACCTTAATTTAAGAGTTCTAAATGATTTGGGGATGAGGAGGGACTCACTATTTTATCAATGTATAAATCAAGTGCCAATTTTTGGCGTTAAAGGGTCGACTTATACTATACATGGCAGAATATGGTATTAACAGGGTTCGCGCGTGCCTTAAAAGTCCTTGAATCTCAAAATAGAAATTCAAGGCCTTGAAAGTCCTTGCAAATTGCAGTCAGTGCTGGAAAGTCCTTGAAATTTGTAGCTAATTTCATTCAACTTAGATTCTAGAGTGCCTTATATGAAAATATATGCTACTGGTAGAAACGTAACAATACGTAAAAGTAAAAGAACAAATAGAAACGATTAATCCTTTGATTTGGCAGTGTGCGGAAACCCTGAAAAATGAAAAATATGTCCCTGAAAGTCCTTGAAAAGTCCTTGAATATTTAGTCCAAAAAAGCGTACGAACCCTATTTCCGGTTTCTGTAGTATTAAGCAGATGAGAGTCATTGACTCCCCCTGGATGGGACACTAATCCATCGTGGCTTAGCCCCCAGCAGAAGCTGGTAGTCATTTTACCGACCTCGGGAGGATGGAAAGCTGAGTCAACTTTGGCAGAAAAGTTGGTCACACAAACGCTCAGCACTCAGCTGAGCCGTGGTTTGAACCCGGGACCTTGTGGTTCTAAAGCAGAGATCTTACCACTGCGCCAACCACCTGGGCATTTGAAGTTTTTTTCCGAACTGGTTATTGTTGTTAATGCTGGTAAAAAGTACAGCAGAAAGAGGATAATCCAAATCCGGTTTAGTATAGAATTCTACTTACAGCTCAGTAAAAAGTCATTTCTAGCCTTCATATTCAAATAATTTGGAGCTACTGTACTTGATCTGCTGTAGTCAAAGCAAAGTTAGTAGAGTTGACTGTTTATGAAATTGGATGACTTTCTTTTTTGCTGGCATCTGTTGCCTCTTTCCCTGTTGTTATATGGCCTTGACCTTGCACAGATTATAAAAGGAGTTGCCAAGAATAAACTTTCTAAAAGTCTGAAGAGGTGTCACACCTAGAACAACTGTAACCAACTGAGCCATACCCTGACCCTACATTCCTCCTCCTACTCCTCGTCTTTTCACACTATGTTACGCATAAGGCCTCCACACTGAAAGGTGAAAGGCCATACGAATTGCAACACCTGGCCCTCCAGGTTGGGCGATGGGCTAACAGGGTTCTATGGGTCCTTCAAAACCTAGAAAGTCCTGGAAAAACTAATTCAAAATCCAGGCCTGGAAAACCTGGAAAAGTGATATCAGTCCTGGAAAGTCCTGGAGAATTAGTTTATTTCTTTGGCAGTTTTTTTTTAAATGAAATAGCTAACTCTTATTATTTCTCACGCACCTCACAACTCGGGGGCCACAAATCCGGGAACAGATTCATGTGAAAAGATCACAGAAATATATTTTCATAGCTTCTTGCTTGTCTACGTCAGTCCATGCTCTACTGTTCATTGAGAGAATGGGCCCAGCTACCCAATGATTTTGTGGTTTAAGGACCTTGGTTTTTGTTAATTTAGTCCTTGAAAACCCTAGAAAAGTCCTGGAATTTTCTTTGACTAAAAGTGTACGAACCCTGGGCGAATGACCTGCCCTGTTAAAATTTATGCATTACTGAAACCAGACCCTACATTCCAATTTGAAACAAAACAGCATTGTAATGAATTATTGATCTGTTTGCCAGGGTTCATGAATCAATCAACTCAAACATAATATTCTAATAAAAAATTTTTTAAAAAAATTATTACACAGTACTTATATAAAAGTTAAAGCATACAAGCTTTCGGCTCCTTCTCGGAGGCTTGTTCACATATAAGTAAAAAACAAGAATTGTGAACCGGAATACTGTTAACGGTCACGTGATTTAGTAACACGTGACCGCAACAGATTGCCCCGGATGTGGGGAAGCAGGCATTTTCCAGTGTCCCGGTTCAAATCCGGTCTATGAACCCGGATATAGATGGCCTCTTCAAACATAATATTAACTAATTATTTCAGTTATCAATTGTTTACTCTCAGTACTAATAGAAAAGAAAGTAACTTGATATCTGAGTTTTTTTATTGCTAACCATTTTTGTTAAATATAAATGCTGAATGTTTTGTCCTTCATTCTGTTCTCAATCCAGGACAAGCTGAAGCTCTGTGTTGAGCAAGAGCTTGTGCGAGCATTTACTAATTTTGAAAGAGAAGTGATTGGCAAGTCTGTACCATACAGTGCGTGCTTCGTGTTGAGGGTCCAGGAAGAAGGAAACAACTGGGAGGTTTGTTTGCCATAGAAAATAGTTAAATAACAATTGGTGTAGAAACTTGGGAGCAATTTCAAACTGCAAAAACAAATAAATAGAATACAAACTTGAATACAAACAAAAAAGTAGTAAATTAGCAGCCAGTTATGAGAGGTCTATGAAAGTACTCGATTCAGATCTAACTAGCAGCAAATGATAAACATCAGCAATTGACAAAATTGCCACAGGCTGACATTTTTGAATAAAGGCCGAAATTACTTTCGATAACGTCATCAATGGAAGGTAAGTATTTATAACGAAATCGTATTTTCTCTCACAAATGATCACCACGCGAGCGCTCAAATCTGTTTTAAGCAAAAAACACTGCGTGCATGTTTTACTCATGTTGTGGTAGTTGAATTGAAGTCAGTCTTTTTCATGACAGCTTTGAAATTGCTCATTAATCTTGAATTCTAAATGATAAAATCATCACCAAAGTCATCTACTTTAAAGTCGTGATTGTTATTCTAGAAAGATTTTATCTAAAATATTTCAACATTTTCAAGGCAACTTACTACTTCAACTGTAAGTTTTTAAAAATGTCTTTTGCAGGATAAGAACTTTACTTTACCGGGATCTGAAACTGGAAGCTTTGTGAGAGAAGAAGTTACAAAGATCTTAAACAAATTTGAAGTGATAAAGGTAAGTTCAACACATACCACAAACACACCTGAAGTTGCTAATTGATTTAAATAAAATAATAGTAATAATTGATACAGTAAAAATTAATGATGTTCACCCCATTGTCAACTGGTAAGAACAACTACAAAAGAGGTGACAGCAATGACAACAACAACAACGTCGATATGGATGACAAAACAATGACAAAACAAAAGTGGCAGAAACGATAGCATATTAACAACAACAACAAAACGTTCACAACAACAACAACAAAGAAGATGTTGACAACAACAACAAAACGATAACAACAAGATTAATGACAGCATTGACAACAATATTGATATGGCTGACAAAACCATGACAGAAAAACAAAAATGACAGAAACAATAGCAAATTTACAACAACAACAAAAAAAACGTTCATAACAACAATAAAAAGAACAGCAACGACAGTGATATTGACAACAATGACAAAACAGTAGCAATGAAAACAGCTACAAAAACATCAGTGACAACAGCATCGACATCTAAATGACAGAACAGCAAAAAAAAAATAACAGCAATGACAGCAATATTTACAACAAAGACGAAACAATAATAACAACAAGAACGACAGGAACAACAACAACATTGACATCAGTGACAACAGCATTGACAATAAAATGATAACCAAAAAAATAACAGTTACGGCATCGAGAATGACATCTTGTTTTACCATTGTAGAAGTTTGTAACTTGTGATAGGCTGCAGTGTGTTTCAATATTTATATTTTATAAGTGTTTTTCTTTTCAACTGCTTACAACAATGAACCAATACTAATTAAAGTTTTCTCTGCGTTCTTCTTTAGAATGAAACTGCCCAATAAACTAAAGTTTTAATCTTGATTTTTTGCTGCTATTTTCCAGCAAGAGCTACTTCGACGGCAAAAATTGGAATGTGACGCTATTCTGGCCTTGCAACACCTGAACTCAGATTCAAGAGGTAAACACTAAAGTTAGCTCAATCCTTTTACGAACCTATGTAGCCTATAAATGGAACCGGTGCTTGTCTCTAGTTTCTGAAGTGTTTCGGAAGTGTCATTGACTCCTACTGGATGGGACACTAGCCATCGCAGGTTAGCAAAAGAAGCTGGTACTCATTTTACCTAGCTCGTAGTGATGGAAAACAGAGAATGAACGTCACACAAATGTTCAATGCTCGGCTGAGCCAGGCCCGTTGTAGTATTTACGAAATTAGTTAAAATTATAATTTTCGAGAGCTCTGATTGGAAAGGGAGTCAAAATGGCGTCTTGTTCGAGACCGTAGATATGTTATAAAGTGTTTTTGTTTTGGGAAGAGAATTATGAAGGTTAATATTAATACAATCGAACTACGTTTCATTTAACTAAATAAACCAACGTTTTGATGTTACTGACACTATTCTCAAAGTAAAACAAAAAGGTTCAGTATACGAATAGCATTAATTTCTCAAGAGAGTACAGTTAAAGAAATGTAACAAAGAACACTATGATGATATACTTTGGATCAGTGAGTGCAGTGTTCCCAGGGGGTACAGTCAAACTAAAACTTGGTATACCGAACATTTTACTTCGACAATGAAGTCAGCGACATCGAAACGTCGGTTTTTAGCGTTGGTCTTTTAGTTAAAGGTAATTTTAAAGTCGTTTTGATAAAGAACTACGTTTCGGTGTAACATACACCATCATCAAGTTCCCAATGTTATTTTACAATCTTGAATAGTTGAACAATGTCAAACAAGTAGACAAAGGAACGAAACTATGTAACTATGAAACTATGAAACTATGTAAATCAACGTCAATGTCAAACAGCAAAACAAAGAAACTATACTTACCGACAGTAGCTGTACTTGTCGACACCTTCGTACAAGTATTGATAAACACAAGCATCATCAGCAGACATCTCCCTCACCCTGAAGATCATGGCCTCTCTTCATTGTCTTCAGCCGTCCAAGAACAGAACTTCGAAATTCTGAACCATACTAAAAATAAATGTGATTGTTTAATATTCGAAATGCTCTACATTAAGCTTCTACAACCAGTCCTCAGTATTCACAGTCAGTGACTCCATCAAAGCCAAGTTATTTACACGGTTTGCATTTTCTTCTTTTTGCTATTTTGTTTGTCTGTTTGACATTGACATTAATTTGCATAGTTTTGTTCCTTTGTTCAGTTGTTTGACATTGTTCCATTGTTTAACTCCGTTATTAAGTTAAACGCATTTAATTTATTGCACGGTTTCAATCAATTAAGATTGTATGCTTTATTCTACGTTAACATTTGGAATCTGATGATAGTGTATGTTAGACTGAAACACAGTTCGATTGTATTCATATTAACCTTTAGAGTAACATGTACCACAGCATCGTTCTTCTTATAAGAGATATATGGCAAGCTCAATATTTTTGTATTTTAAATTATGTTAAAGTTCTGTTTGTTTTCTCTCCTTAGATTTTGCTGGAGCATTGCGCCAGAGTAGTTGTGAGGATTTTGACATTCTTCCACCGGCATTCAGAGAGCAGTTTCAGCGCTTGTTGTTTCAGAACTGTTTGGTTTAAAAACATCCATCTAAGAACAAAAGGTGGCTTTTACCACTTGCTGGAGTCACAAGGCATATCAAGTTCTCTGGAGTCATTTCGGCATTTCAAGCTCTCTAGAGTCATCAAGGCATATCGAAGCTCTCTAGTCATCAAGGCATATCGAGCTCAGTGAAGTCATCAAGGCATATCAAGCTCTGTAGAGTCATCAAGGCATATCGAGCTCACTAGAATCATCAAGGCATTTCAAGCTCTCTAGAGTCATCAATGCATATTGAGTGCATTAATTGGAGTCATCAAGGCATATCGCCCTGTCTGGAGTCATCGAGGCATATCAAGCTCATTGGAGTCATCAAGGCATATCGCGCTGTCCGGAGTCATCAAGGCATATCGAGCTGTCTGGAATCATCAAGGTATATCAAGCCGTCTGGAGTCATCAAGGCATATCGAGCTCATTGGAGTCATCAAGGCATATCGTGCTGTCCGGAGTCATCAAGGCATATCAAGCTCTCTAGAGTCATCAAGGCATATCGAGCTCATTGGAGTCATCAAGGCATATCGCGCTGTCCGGAGTCATCAAGGCATATCGAGCTGTCTGAAATCATCAAGGTATATCAAGCTGTCTGGAGTCATCAAGGCATTTCGAGCTCTCTAGAGTCATCAAGGCATATCGAGCTCATTGGAGTCATCAAGGCATATCGAGCTGTCTGGAGTCATCAAGGCATATCGAGCTGTCTGTAGTCATCAAGACATATCGAGCTGTCTGAAGTCGTCAAGGCATATCGAGCTGTCTGTAGTCATCAAGGCATATCGAGCTGTCTGGAGTCATCAAGGCATATCGACCTGTCTGTAGTCATCAAGGCATATCGAGCTGCTATTTGCATTTACCCGCCATGTTGTACATGTATTTCTTAAATAAGAAGTTTTGTGGTATCAGTTTAAGTTTCTAGTTCTGTTCGTTTTTTGGTGGCCTAGGTTAATTTGTATAATTAGAAGTTTATTGAAAAATAAATGAAGTTTTGCAAAAAAAATGTAGACTAAACTCAAAGTTCTTCTTAAGGTGCGACCCTTAACAATTATAACTCGGAAATAAAAAGTGAAAAGCAAAATAGTCAGTTGGAAGTTAGTCATGTATTATCGCACATAATTCGATCAAATGTTCACCCACTACGGGTAATTAAAACTTCGAACAATATTCTAAAACCCAGTCGTTTTTTACGGGTTGTGGTTCAAATTGTGTAATAAGGGGGACCTGGATTAAAAGCTCATTTTGTTGACATTTGAACGCAATGCATCATGGGAATTTTGTTTATTTTTCGTGCGGGAAAGTATTACTCCGTACATTTTATCATATATATATAAGTCCCAGAGCTGGTCTATATTTTGATAAAATATGCAGCGGATTGCGTTTATCCTTCAACGAAACTTCTAAAAATTAAGTATGTGACCTATTGAGACTCGACACACCTGCTTCAGGGAAATCTGTCCATGAATGAGCAGAATTGTTGTTAGCGTTTAAGCAAAACAAACATTTTCTCTCCCATTCACAGTGCCAATGAACAGTTCTTCGTCACTGACAAGGTTTAAGCCTTCTACACCCTTTATGATGAGCTCAGGCACCCGCAAATGGTCGAAAAATTGAAGAAAATAGCAATATTTTCTCAAGAAACCAAAGCATTTAATGGCGCCCTGGCACTCGCTTAAGCAAAACACAGAAATGGCGGGATGTGTCACGTGATTAACAGTCGTCACCTGTTTTGATGTCATGCCGTATCCAGCTCCTTTCGTTTTGGTTCCAGTGCTATAGTTACGTTTCAGTAACCCCCTCCCCCTCTGGTTTGGACCAAAAAAAGAATACTTTTTTCATGTGTACTCCCCCCTTACCTTATCTTGCGGAATTTTTGCCATTTGAATCTTACCGGCTTAAATTACCGATCTACTACAATCGCACACGTTGGGTGGTCTGCCTGTGACAGCGCGTCATTCGCACTATTTCGGTAGTCTGCCTGTGGCCGCACGTCATTTGCACTCTTTGGGTGGTCTGCCTGTGGCCGTGCGTCATTCAAACTTTTCGAGTGGTCTGCCTGTGGCCGCGCGGACAAACAGAAATCGACGGTGATGATAATGACGACGATAGGAAGTTAGGGTGTTACAATTTATACTAAAATATTATTGTAAATTCTGTGATTATTAACTTGTGAAAGGTTTAGAAAGCCGAGCCGAGAACAGTTGTTTTAACCTCCGTGCCTTTAGAAAAAAATACACTCTGACTTTTATCCATTCCACTTTGCTAATCTCAACTGTTTTGAACAAATTCTATGTACACCTACGTTTTACCTATCTTATAAAATCAAATTATTCTATCAGAATGAAAGTTAGTCAGACCCCTTCTTTGCCATTAAAGTTGGAACCGGCACGTTTTGTCAATAGTCCGCTATTTTTATTTCGTATTTTGACACCATCAGCTAGATACCCAACCCATGCAGTACCTCAGACATGGGAAACACACGTCCAACCGTATTTACTCGACGGCGGCACTTAATTGGGGGCGACGCTTGTTCGAATGAACAAGGTATGCACAAATATCGCCCGAATGCGTGCGCTGCATTCACGAAAACAAGTACATATGATCCCAAAGTTTTTTTTTGGTCTTAGAGCTGAAATGTGGTGTTACCATAAAAAACATAGGATGAACAAAGAAATACCTTGCTATCCTCGTGTTTTGGGCGTTCAAAAGTAGAGATTTTGCGCCTTTTTAAACCTATGGCTGCGCTTGTGGAGGCTGGGTTTTGCTGGGTACTACAAAGGCCTATGACGTCAAGTAAGTGAGTCAAACTCAGCAAATAGTGAATGCTAAACACGTATGGTGTTGCAATGGTTTTTTTGTAGCAATTTCGAGCAAAATAATTTGCACCGCAACTTATTACAGCATGCAAACAAGAATGCATTTATATTACGGTATCAGCCATTGTGGGCCAAGGCTACCCAAAACTCGGTCAAGAGCACACAAGGTCGCATTTTTACACTCCGTAGATCAACGAGGAAATTCTAAATTAGTTCATTTTTCAAAAATTCAAATGAGAAATACAAATAGAATTTCAGTATATAACAAAAGCTTTTTTTAGGTCGTATACATTTTAATGTTTCTAACATAAAGCCTGGTTCACACTTGCAACATTTCATAAACGACCTAACGCCACAATGACACAAGAAGCTTATGCAACTTATGCCGCAAATGTGAACACCAACATAATGAAATTACTTCCAGCAAATAAATTTAAGATGCCGGTGGAGAACTGCCCTTGTTGCGTGTGCCTTTATTTTGTTTATTTTACTGAGACGACGATGTACTGTCTTTGAACTCTTTCTAGGTTTTGTCATATAGGACAGGGTATTTCCGAACTGCAGTTTGTCAACATCCACAATAATTCTATTTCAACATCGCCACTATGGAAATCCTCCGTAAAAGCCATCATTTTGAAAATTGTACCAGGGGGAGGACTAGGTCCAAAAGACTCTTAGACGCTCTGATTGGCTCTTTGTTATGTAATTGTGTCAAAGGTTGTTCACACTTGTTTCTTCCTTCCACAATCCAAACATAACATCAGAACGACAATATCATTTTTTTCTTTATGTCGTTATGTCCATATCGTTATGTTGCTACTATGTCGTTATCTCAGCACGTTCACACTTCAAAAATAACGGTATAATGGCCTTCTAATGTCGTTATGTTTGTGTCGTTATGTCATTATGTCGTAAGTATGAACCAGGCTTAAAAAGCAAGCAAACGAAACTGCATATTTACACTACCTCAGAATCAAGCATTTATCGCATCTTTTGTTTGTTAATGTTTCTTTATTTGATTTAATCCCAACACCTTATCATTTAACAAAATGATTCCAGTTTTTGCAATAACTAAAGTTAGCTTCGGCAACGAAGACGAGGACGCATTGATAAAGACCACGAGAAGCTCAATGGCTAAACTGTTACAAGAGAACTGAATTTATTCAAAACCAACAATTTGATCATGACTTGAGTTGTCTAAAAAAATCTTAAAATTGACGTGATGAACGTAAAATTTGAAGTAAAACTATAACTATATATAGAGTCACTCACAGAAGTTCACCCAAAGTAAATTCTACTGCCAATGGTTCTGGCAGAACAATACACAGGTTTCTTTGAAAAATTAACAAATTAACAACACGCACTATCTTAAAAATACAAACAAAGAATCTCACAAAACTGTTGCGAAACAAAGCACTACTTGCTAATTTTAGTAGTAACTGTCAACACCACAAAACCCATTTTATGGTACGCAAACGTCAGGCCGCCTTATATGACTACAAGAACGGTCCCTTGCGCAAATGTTTCCGGGCTTTTACGGGATGTAGCGGTCGCATTTCGGCATCCTCAGGGCACTCTGCTGGTGGGACAAAACGATTCGGATCCCCAATTCCCAAAGTCACGTCATAAAACCTACAAAAAATACATTAAAAGAGAAAGTATTAGGAGAAAATTGGAAGTTAAAAGGCAGTTGAATCCAGATAAAAACAAGAACGTGTAATTTAACTATACATTTACTTTTTATATCAACAACTTTTGGAACAAGCTTTCCAAGAGAATCTCACTACTTTTAACAAGCAACTTAAGACCCAATTTTTTATATCGCCTATATTTGTTGATGACCACTTACATCCATATATTTGATACAAATTAAATTTTCTATAGTTTTGATATGGTACTTTCATTTAGATTTATATTGTTAACTTTCAACTTTTCCAAATTTTTAATATTGTGTTCATCATAATTGTAAATTAGCGTTGTTCGAATTATTTACATATAAATAGCGCATTATAAGTATCATCAATAACAATAATATCATCATTATCATCATCATTATTATTATTATTATTGTTATTATCATTATTAATATCTTTTGTTTTGACATAATTCGCCAGGATAAAAATTATTTATAAAAGGTAAAATAAATTATGTTCGAATTTTTAATAAAAAACAAACGTTTTTAATAACGTTTTTAATAAAAAAACGTTTTTAATAACGTTTTTAATAAAAAAAAACGTTTTTAATAACGTTTTTAATAAAAACAATACGTTTTTAATAACGTTTTCAATTAATCATGCTTATTTATTTATTCATTGTCATCTTGTCACATCTATTTTCTATTTTTTTTCTCCTGCAGTTTAGCATTAAACCACTATAAAAGAGGAGGACTGATTATCTTAAAAAGCCGTACTGCTTCCCATTAGTCTTCCTCGCCATTTCCTTCCAAAATGTTTACAAAAAAAATGGCAAATAAATAAACTTGAACTTAAACTCAACCCTTTCAGCCCAGAGCAATTTATCAATATCTAACTTCTCCTTACATAACTCATAACAAAACAATATAACTGGTA